>PISX010002144.1:0-169900 GCA_004024625.1 Mellivora capensis | reverse complement strand
TGGGTGGGGGCGTGGGGAAGGCGGGCGGGGGGTGGGGCAGAAAACGCATGAGTGGAAACACGGTGGCCTACCGCAAGAGGTCTGGGGTGGTGGGTAGAGAAATGACAGTCTAACTTCTCGGGTTCGTCAGCTCCATCCATCTCCCCTTCATCACTCGACAGCCGGCTGGTGAGGTCCCCTCCGGCGGGGGGCAGGGGGGGCTCCGGGCCGTAGCCGCTGTGGTTTGAAGATGTGCTGCTGCTGATGCTATTTGCAGAAGACGGTCTGAGGGCAAGAGAGAATGGACAGAATGAACTTGGCGGAGGGAGTAAGACCCACCGGGTTGAAGGGAGCTCCGGAGGCAGACTGATCGGCTCTCTCTCTCGATACATCAAGGAAGGCGGGCCAATGGTAAATTTACACGAGGGAAAACTTCAGGCTGAGAGCAGGTAGGGATCAACGAGCTTTCTACAGTGATCCTGGGGCGCTTAGGCTCTGCCCTGCTTAAGCCCAGGCACCAGGGAAAACTCCAACGATGTAAGTGGAACATAAAATACAGTAAGAGAGAATTAACTTAAAACCGGTCTTCTAATGAATTGTTATAATAACTCATCCGTTTGCATGTAAGTAATTTGTACTCGTCACGTAGCTGCTTCTTTTTGAAAGTGGAACCTGACAGGAAGATCAACCAAGTAAACAACTTCAAACCAATTACCGAAATATCAGTCAGGAGGGAAGATGGCCCCACACTTGGTTTTGGCTACTAAACTCCAGCTTTATGAAATTAACGCACTGGCATGAAAAAAGCCTTTGTCCCATTGATGGGGCACAAGTCTCTTATCCCACAGTTAGATCTGTTTCTTTTATTCTGCCCATTTCTTTTTCTTTTTTAAAGTAAGCTCTACACCCAATGTGGGGCTTGAACTCATGACCCTGAGAACAAGAAATGCATGCTCACCAATGACCCACCAACAGAGCCAGCCAGGTGTCCCCAGATGTGTTTCTTTTTTCTTTTCTTTTCCTTTTTAAAGATTTTATTTATTTATGAGAGAGAGAGAGAGAGAGAGAGAGAGAGGAGCACTAGCTGTGGGGAGGGGCAGAGAGAGAAGCCTACTCCCTGCTGAACAGGGAGCACAACACGGGGCTCGATCCCAGGACTCTGGAATCATGACCTGAGCCAAAGGCAGATGCTTAACCAATTGAGCCATCTAGGAGCTCAGGATGGGTTTCTTAGTATCAAGCCACATGTTGTTTAATCGTATCTTCTGAGGATGAATGTTTCCATTTAACTTTTGACAAACCACTAGAACCACAGGCTGGCATGGTTGGCCTATAGTAGGTGCTGCAGAACTGTGTTTCTCACGGAAGGAATGAACGTGTTCCCTGTGTATGAGCAATCCAGCAGATCTCATCTGGATGACGGCTAAGCTTGAAAAGCAATGTCACAGGAGGAAGTACCGCAGGTTTCACGAGCAGCAAAAAACCAAAACAAGGAGAAAGCAAAAACAAACCAAACACTTCGCTATTAGTAAAAGACTTAAAGGAGGAATAGTCGGATTAGCTATCAGTTGTTTTTCCCGCTTCTCCACTTTCAGAAGGTGACTGAGTGGGGAGAAATACAGGGAGAATAAGAAGTTTGGGAGGCAAAAAAAATCCAGATCCTTTATTTTAAAAAAGATTTTATTCACTTAACAGAGCAAGAGAGAGAGAGAGAGAGCGAGAGAGCGCATAAGCAGCGGAGCAGCAGGCAGAGGCAGAGGGAGAAGCAGGATCCCCGTTGAGCAGGGAGCCCGATGCGGGACTTGATCCCAGCACCCCGGGATCGGGATCTGAGCCAAAGTCAGACGCTTAACCGACTGAGCCACCCAGGAGCCCCAAAATCCAGATCTTTAAAAAAAAATGGGCTTTCTGCATCCTGCTCTCCCTCTCCCTCATTCTCACTCTCAGAGCTGTCCAGGGGTCAAACAGGTAAGTTCAAACCGATCCTTGAAACAGTCCTTTAAAAGCAAAGCCACAAAGGTGGAAACAATCCAAACGTCCATCAATAGATAGATGAATGGATAAAACATATTTATGGTATAGTCATACAATGGACTATCAGTTAAGTCCTAAAAAGGAAGGAAATCTGGACACACGGTTGAGGACCTGACGCCGAGTGAAATAAGCCAATCACAAAGGACGAAGACTGTATGATTCCACTTATGTAAGATACCCACAGTAGTCACGTTCACAGAGACAGGAAGTAGGACAGTGGTTACCAGCTATTGGGGATGGGTGCAGAGTCTCTCTACGAGATGACAGAATGTTCTGGAGATGGATGGTGGTGACGGTCATGCCACGATGTGCATGTCCTTAAGCCACGAACCTGTACACTTAGAAATGGCTAAAATGGTAAACTACACCTTACGTATATTGTCACACACACACACACAAAATCCACAAGAAACCAAAAAGAAGGCCACAGGTAGTTTTGCAGTGTCACTATAAGAACTCTGTTGGTGTGACAATTTATTGACCATCACCTTCCTGTATTTAACCCACTGAGCCACCCAGGTGCCCCACCTTCCTGTATTTAAGAAAGCAAAGATGCCATTCATTCTGCATGTTCCACGTGTATTGTCCAGAGAACACATCACCTCAGGTGCACTCCTAGATGCCTACTCCTCTGTATCAGAAGGGGCAACAACATTATTGGCTGTTTACAGCTGGAGACCCAAACACTGAAACAATTTGATAATGCTGAAACATACAAAGAGAGAAAATGGCACCCATAATCCTGCCACTCAAGATCAAGTGTTATTACCATTTTGATTTATATCCTTCCAGATTTCTCTACTGTGCATACACAGCACACGTGTTTTTAAGCAAGAACTGGATCGCACTGTACATACTATTTTGAGATGTGCTTTTTCCCCCCCCCAGCCTAGTGATGTTGTAGAGATCTTTCAATGTGTAGAACTATATCGTCATTTTTTAAAAAAAGATTTTTATTTATTTATTTGACAGACAGAGATCATGAGTAGGCAGAGAGGCAGGCAGAGAGGAGGGGAAGCAGACTCCCTGCTGAGCAGAGAGCCCGATGCAGGGCTCGATCCCAGGACCCTGAGATCATGACCTGAGCCGAAGGCAGAGGCTTTAACCCACTGAGCCACCCAGGCGCCCCTATATCACATTTTTAATATTCCCCAATATTCCATAGTAAGGATATATCATAATTTACTTAACTAGTCTATGGATGGACATTGACATTTTTTCCAAAATTTCTAGCAGGCTCTTTTTGAGGCCTTCTCCATGGTGATAGGGCCTCCTGTCCCGCAGGAGGTAAAAGTGAGCTGGATTTTGTTAAGTGTGATTAATAGCATTTTGGTTATATAGGAAAATATCTTTACTTTTTAAAGACGTATTTGGAAATCTTTAGAGGTGAAATGCCATGTTATCTGCAATTTACGTCAAAATGTGTCACCAGAAAATGTAGATAAAGTAAATACAATAGCAAGATGTTAATATTACAGCTGTTAAAACTAGGTATGCAGGGGTTCATTTTATTATTCCTTCTACTTTTCTGTACATGGGTAAAATTTCATAACAAAAAGTAAACAACAACAGAAAAAAACCAGAAAGTGAGCTACTAGTACAGATACGTGTAAGGAAGTAGTTGCAGAACTTCCTGTTATATGGGCCACATGGATTGAACACACTTATCTCCTCATCCTCCCAAAACACTACTAAAATCACAATAAAGGGATCAAAAAGGTATGGTCCCGAAGAACAAAGAGATCAGCAGAAATACAGCGATTCTTATGGTAGTTACTCCCCAGCCTCCATTTAACCCCTAAACCAATAACGGAAATCTCATTCATCCGGCTAATGATTGGTTTGGAAAAGGGCATGAGAAATACATGAACATTTTTTTCTGGGGGGTGGTTGCAAAGATTCTTCTCACTTTTAAAATGAGACACAAGGAAAAAGTGGTCTCCACCTTCTTCTGGATGTCCCTGAAAGTGCACTTGCCATCTTGCTACAAATTTTGAAGATGAAACTGGAAGACAGAAGAGGATGGAGTAAAAGAAAGGCAGGGAACGAGAGCTGGTTCCTCATCTTTGGGGACTGGTGCCCTTTCCCTCTGGACTTCTTGTCACGTGTGATAAGGAAATTTTTAATTATTTAAACATTTAGGAAGACTAGGTTTTCTGCCACTTGCACCTGTAGCATCCCAACTGATACAGTGTGAATGTGAGACCTGAACATATTTTCAGAATACAGAATGTGTCTGCAGAAGTGTTAAATGCAGGGCAAGGAGCTGACCTACCACAAAACCTCTGAGAAGCAGGGCACCTGGAGCTACCTCAAGCTGCAAAGGTCATGGCTGAGGTGAAGGCTAAACTTAGTGGGAAAGTTGAAAGTCTTCCCATGTGGAAGGTGGACCCAAAGGTCAACACTAGGACCTTACACAGCCAGATGACTCACCATTGCCCCTGCCAGGTCCCACCCCTTCCAATCAACTCTCTAACAAGAGAACAGAAATTTACTCTTCAAAGAAAATGAACTGGAGAGACCCTAGATAAGGGGCTGCCAGGCTCAGCAGAGATCAGGAGAGAGGCACAGGGCTGGAAACAAGGTGACCATCAGCTTTCTCTAGTCAAATCCTTAGTGGGCACTCCCCAGAATGCCTATCACTGGCACATCAGCAGGGAGGAGTCTTTTACCATGAGAAACTGAATGGCTCTGGAGAAAAGGATTCCAGATCTTGCCTTTGGGAATCCTCTAAAGAAAGGCTGATTGGTGACCTGATGACTTTTTTGTTGACAGTCCCACACAAAGACTTCCAACCAGCCCGTTAGCACTTCTCTTCTAAATGTGAATGGTTAGGGATCACTAAACATTCCTGGAACATCTCCATAATGAGACTGACCAGCCAAATATCAAATGCATGAACACACACGAAAGAAATGAAAGAAATGAAGATAATGAAGCAAAGAGGAAAAAATTTAAAAACCTACCTTAAAGATATTAGAATGGTATTAACTGCAAAATGATAGTATCTTGTAGGATATTATAAGAAGCAGTCATAGGATAGTGGTGCCCAGGTGGCTTGGTTAAGCTTCGAACTCTTGATTAGGCTCAGGTCAGGATCTCAGGGTCTTGAGATCAAGCCCCACACGAGGTTCCTGGCTCAGCAGGGAATCTACTTCTCCCTCTGCCCCTCTCCTCACTTGCACATTCTCTCTCTCTCTCCTAAATAAATCTTAAAAAAAAAAAAAAAAGGATGCAGATCCCAAAGATTTAAAAAAGTAAATCATAAATTGGTTATTTCATATACAGTTTTGAAGGTAAAATAAAATTTTTTAGAAAGAATAACAGGAGATTAAGAAATAACAGGAGAAAAGAGATAAGAGAAGGAAAGATCAGAGCAAAAGGTCCAACATCCAACTAATAGGAGGTCAATAAGGAGAATAATAGTGGGGAGAAAATTAGCCAAGGTGTAACATAGGAAATTATGCCTGAGATGGGTGTTCATAGACTGCAAGGATCTACTAAGTACCCAGTACTATGAATGAGAAAAGACCCATATTGAATGATCCCTGTGAAACTTCAGAGCCCCAGGTCTCGGAGATTAAAAACAGGTCATATGCAAAGAGAAGGATAACAGACTCCCCAATAAAAACCTTTGGTGCTAGAAGCCAATAAAAAATGTCTTCATAAAGGAGATGATTTTCAATTCAGTTATATACTCAGATTATCAATTAAGTGTAAGGAGAGAATAAAAACATTTTCAGGTGTGTAAAGTTTCTAAAAACTGACCCCCTTTTCACTTTTTCACAGGAAGCTGATGGAAGAGCTACTCCATCAGAATAAAGGAGCAAACCAATAGACAGGGAGGCAAGTGGATCTAGGAAACACGTACTCTAACACAGACTGGGTAGAGACCCCCCCAGGACAGCAGGAGCTACTTTTTTTTGTTCTAAGTCTTTCAGTTCTATTTGACTTCTGAACTATATGCCCATTTTACTTTGATTAAAAAAAAGTTTAATTAAGGAAAAAAGAAAAAAATGGTTGAAACAATAATAAATTCTAATTGCTGGCTGAATAAAAGAGAGATGAGGGGAGGAGAATCCTATAGAGGGAAGCTGAGCATGGAAATTTGTGTCTAGAGCAGAATGGGCTCTGAGAGCAGAGACGGAATCATGAATGATGACAGTGTGCCCATGCACACGGAGAAGAAGCTCTGAATTTGCTCCTTTGTAGGCTTGACTCGCTCAAGATGTCGGCACCCTCCTGGCAATAACGGGGTGGGGGATGCTTTCAAGACCTTCCAGCTCTGAGGACTGTACCCCAGGGCAGAACCTGGAGGGAAGGAGCTTGATGGAACCAAGCTGCGTCTCAGAAAAATAAGGCTTGGTGAGGAATGATGGGGAATGGGGCAACCAATCATGAGAATGTGTGGAAAAAGTCACTTGAGTTAAGCTGCCACCCACCCTTCTGAGGTCAGCATGGCATCATCCGCCATTCTCCATTTACCAGTCTGGTCTAAAGACCATGCGACAATCAGTGATCCCTGTGCTTCCAGTTCCACTCAGGGAAACTTAAAGAAAGTTCCTCCTCTACCCCTTTGAGGAAGCATGAGCATCAGTCTGTCTGAGTGCTTTGGGGAAGACACCAGGGCGCCTGGTGGCTCAGTGGGGTAAGCCTCTGCCTTCAGCTCGGGTCATGATCCCAGGGTCCTGCTTTTCCCTCTCTCTCTGTCTGTCTCTCTGCCTACTCGTGCTCTCTCTGTCAAATAAATAAATAAAATCTTAAAAAAAAAAAAAGATAATCGACCTTAACTGAGTCCCTACTATGTGCCAGACATGCAACGTACATTTTCTCACTCAATTTACTCTCTGCTTTAGGTGGGTGTAACTCATCCACATTTCTCAGATGAGGGAATGGGTGGCAAAGCTAATGAGAAGCCGAAATGAGACTTGATGCTATCAGCCTGACTTCAAAGTCCCTCAGATTGAGAAATGGATGTAGAAAAAAAACAGAGGGTCGGGGCGCCTGGGTGGCTCAGTGGGTTAAAACCTCTGCCTTTGGCTCAGGTCATGATCCCAGGGTCCTGGGATCGAGCCCCGCATTGGGCTCTCTGCTCGGCAGGGAGCCTGCTTCCTCCTCTCTCTCTGCCTGCCTCTCTGCCTACTTGTGATCTCTGCATGTCAAATAAATAAATAAAATCTTAAAAAAAAGAAAGAAAAAACAGAGGGATACGCATGAAGTCAAGGGTTATAGTGTAGCAGTAACACTTATCCTAATGAGGCATGAGCTAGAGTTGCTTTCATTCCAGAACCATCGCTGCCCTTTTTCAGGTATCTAGAACCTTCTGCCTCTCTCTCCACTACCTGTGCCAGTCTGAAATTCCTTGAATTTTGCCATTTTTATACTTAAAATTTTTTAAAAAAAATTTATTTATTTTAGAGAGAGAGCACAAGCACATGAGCAGGGGGACAGGCAGAGGGACAGGGAGAGGCCCAAGAACTCAAGCAGACTTTGTGCTGGGTGCCAAGCACGATGCGGGGCTCCATCTCGGGACCCTGAGATCACGACCCGAGCTGAAACCAAGAGTCGGATGCCCAACTGACTGAGCCACCCAGGCCCCCATTATTTCTATATTTTAAGATTAGCTATGTGAGTGTCCACAAGACAGAGGGGAATGTGCCCAGGTTTTGTCAGCACTGGCTTCCATGGCTTACCTTTCCTCCCTCCCTCCTGGGGGCCGGAGACTGGTTTGTTAGTGCCTGGCTCAACCCTCAACCCTCTTTCCACAAAAATCCTGATGGGTTTGGTTGGGCTGGTCATCCCTAGCCTTGGACTCTCTGGGGGTACATAATATGTTCCCTTGGAGCTGGGGCCAAGAAACAAGAGAATAGAGCCCCTATTCGAAGGCCCCCAGGTTGGTGAACGGGCAAATGGAAATCTGGGGGCCCCAATGCCTTTATTTCCTCACACTGCTTTCTATAGGACAGTACTACCACCTACTAGAAGCCACCATTAATAATTGAGCACGTATTAGGAACTTGGTACTTCTCGCCCAATTCTTCTTAGCTCTACTTTACAGACCGGTAGTTTGAAGCCGCAAAGGCTCAGAAACATGGCGGCGCTCATCTCCTTCGTGAGCACGCAGCTGACATTTGCACTTCCAACCTTGTTCCGGCCCTGGCTACTGACTCACTTTTCCAGCTGGAGACCTAAGTTCTTTTTTCAGGAACCCTTGACAAGAGTAGGTTATAATTCAAGAATATGAGAACTGAAATATTTTCAAGGTTACCAAATGATATGTAAAAAACAAATTCACATATGTAAGTATTTCTTACAAAAGTAATTCACGACTGGGGAGGGATTATAATATTTCCACTCACGTGTGATAATTTTTTTTTGCCAATTATAGTTGATTACTGTGATTGAAATAGCTATAATATATATTGTATGGCACTAATATGAGGAAAATAAATGTTGTTTTAAGTTTTATGGGAGGACATTAAATTCCTTTTTTTTTTTAAGAGATTTTATTTTTAAAATGATCTCTACCCAAGGTGGGGCTGGAACTCCTAACACTGAGATCAAGAGTCACATGCTCTTTCTACCAACTGAGCCAGCCACCCAAGGTGCCCAAGGAGGATATTAAATTCTGATCATGTCTTTTCAATCACTAATTGTATGGGGTTTCATCCTAACTAAAATGAAGTGAAAAAGGACATTATTTCCTACAAAGTTTGGAACTGAGTTCATCCCTGAGTTTTCTGGTGCTTATATCAACTTTGAAAAGCATCCTTAATGATTACTCTGTAAGCCAACATTTGTAATGCGACCCCTGGCCACCTCCTTCCTTTCAGAGACATTCTTTTTGCTGATGAACCTTACTCTCTGTCTTTCCTCTGCTTCCTTTTTTTTTTTTCCCAAAGATTTTATTTATTTTTTTGAGAGATAAGAGCTGGAGAGGAGAGGGAGAAGCAGACTCCCCGCTGAGCAGGGAGTCTGCCTGGAGGCTGGATCCCAGGACCCTGGGATCATGATCTGAGATGAAGGCAGATGCTTAACCGACTGAGCCACCCAGACGCCCCCTTCTTCATCGTCCTTAAGAGAATATAAACACCTGGCATTTCTCTATTAACAAACATTCCCTGAAAATTATATGAAAAAGAACATTAAGAATCTGCTCTCAGGGCGCCTGGGTGGCTCAGTGAGTTGGGCGTCTTAGTCATGATCCTCAGCTCAGGTCATGATCTTGGGGTCCTGGGATTGAGCCCCACATCAGGCTCCCTACTCAGTGGGGAGTCAGCTTCTCCCTCTCCCTCTGCCCCTCCCTGCCACTCGTGTTCTCTCTCTCAAATAAATACATGAAATAGTAAGGAAAAAAAGAAAAAGAAATCACACTTAAGCCTCCACTACCTGTTTTATTTTTTTAATGTCTGGGCCCTGGCTCCCCGTTAACCCAGGTACTCTGGGGGTGGAGGGCAGTGGTGAGAAGCACCTCCATCAGTCAAAATCTATGGTGAACCTATAATAAAAGATGGTTTTCAAACTGGGTTCCTTGGAGCCCTGGGGGACTCCAAGGTGATCCCTTGGATGGGCTAGGGGACAGCAGGCTCTGGGTGCATGTGTGAAGGGAGCAGAGTGGAGCTGGCTTTAGGTGGAGCAGGTCTCTGTTTTTATACTGGGAACACATAACGTTTTATGGGAAGTGAGAAAGCTCTACAGCCACAGAAGAGTTTGAGAGCCACTGTACAGAGACTTGAAGCCTCTCCCGGAAATCTGGAACAGAACTGCCTGCTTAACTCTAAAGCTCAGGAAAGGTAATAAATATCCTTCGGCAAATTCTGGCATAACCGTGAGAAGTTGTTATAAAATGATCCTGCAAAACGACGTGACGTGTAAGTTGGTGGCAACACCAGGGCAATGTTTCTGACGCAGGAAATGTGTGCAGGTGGCCCTTCCACCTGACCGCGTCCTTCTGAACCTGAAGCCGCTCTTGGCGGTTCCGACAGAGGGACTCCAGCTATCCATCTGGATCAGGCTTACACCAAAGTGGAAGGCAGGAGAGTGAGAACCCGGCAGTTCCGTGCCAACTGTCTTCAAATATTTGTTTTTGCTTTAAAAATCAACCCCTTCCCCTTGTTTTGTAACTGTGTTCTCTTAATGCTTGCTTGCTGACTGCACAATTACCCTTTGAGATTCACGCTGTACGCCTTAAAAGCGATCAGGTAATACCACTACCTGTACGTCTCATTATTTTATTATTAACATTTCTTTTTCATGAAGTTATGAGTATCTGAGTCTCATCTCTTCTAAACTCTGAATTCTCAAAAAGTGGGATCTAATTGCATTCATCTCTGCACTGTTGCTTGAAAGTAGCTGACATAACTCAGGTGTACTTGAGAGACAGCTCAGGGTTGGTTCTAGACCGCTGCCATAAGGACAGTGTCGCAATAAAGCGAGTCAAATACATTTTTTGGGCTTCCCAGTGCCTATAAAAGTTATGTTTACACTATATTGCCGTCTAGCAAGTGTGCAGTAGCATTATACCTAATGTGCATGCTTTCATTAAAAAATACTGTATTGACACGGAGACATGAAATGAGCAAACCCTGTTGGGAAAATGGTGCCAGCGGGCTTGCTCGACACGGGGTTGCCACAAACCTTCAATTTGTTGAAAAAAAAAAAAAAAAAGGAAGCAATATCTGCGAAGCACAATAAGGAAGAGGTACGCTGGTCCCTTGCTTATGGAGCCAGCACTAGATAAATAGTTTTGGATGAAGGGCTCCCTGTCTTATTACCTGGAAACTGGTTGGCCGCTCAGGATTCCACTGCCCATCAAAACAGACATGCATGGGTCTTAAATCACTCTTAATCCAGACGGATTTTAATTCTGTTTTCTGTTCTTTCCTCTCTGTCCAGGTCAACCAAATAAAACCCCAAACAGATGGCTCAGTTTTCTTGGTGTGGAGGGAGATGTAAGGACAAAGGGCCTCAGTGATGCCAGTTTTTCTTTCGCCCTGATCATCGGAGAGTTGTGGGAAAAAAAATCCATAAAATTACGTGGCACCTGGGCTCCTAAGGTGTGATGACTGCCCCACCCTCAGCGCCAGGAGTGTCCAACTCATCTAAAAACTCAGGCAACCGGAAAGTTGCCCAGGGGCTGATCGGTCATCCTTCCACGTATTAATTCCCGGATTAGGCTTGCTCCATCTGCTAAAGGTCTGCTATGAAGATGAAGATGAAGATGGTGACAGCAGGAAAATCCACCAAAAGCTACGTGGCGGCCACTGGCTGAGCCCCTCATGCCCATGATCTCGGGTAAACTTCACAACCGCCTCATGAGGAAGGACTATGAGAACTTCCACCTGCCACGTGATCAGGCCGCACGTGACCCGGCCAGTCACTTGACCTAGTCACTGGACCTAGGACCTGGGGCTTCTACCGGCAAAGTGGGACTTACCTAGGAAGCACAGAGTTGGGTGGCCTGGATTTTGCAGGGGAGGCGACTTTCGGTTCTGGCCCAGAGCTCCCTGAAGGTCCTGGTAGAGTGTCCTGCGCCGGCCCGGGTTGGTTTGGAAACACTTCCCTGGCGGAAGTCAGGAGATGCTCTTTATCTTTAACTTCTTTTTCCCGGGACTTGGCTTTGTGTTCCGCCAGAAGGAGGTCAAATTGCTTTTTCCGGCCCGGGACTGCCCTCCGATGGCTTAGCGAATGTGTCTAAGGAGAAGAGAGATGAAAAGCACAGCCTCTTTGATCAGCACATAAACCTGCTTCCCCAGGCCCTCCATCTCAGATACAGCAATTCATGGGAATTTAGAGGTGCTTGAAAAGTCAACTTCAAGGCGACAGCTCCCGTGCTGTGGCTGGGAAGAGGCGGACGCCACGCAAACGCAACCATGCCCTACACTCCTGGCGTTAAGAAGCCAAAGCTTCCTCCAAAAAAAAAAAAAAAAAAAAACCAAAACAAAAAAACCACAAAAACCCAACAACAACTGGTGCAGGACGACGAGCCTCAGCGCAGAGCCCACGGAAACCTCTCTGAGGCCAGGCGACGGGGAGGACGGGCTAGAGTTAATCCGGGTGCAGGTGGGAGGCTCGCCGTGGCCCAGACCCACCGAGCCACCAGGCGGAGGGGGCCACGGCCTCGATCCCAAGAAGCACTAGCAGTTCAGTATGAAATACAGGGCTGGGGGCTGCCAGATGGCAGTTGCCTTGGGTTCAGCTGTCCCCCTGGCCACCCGGTGTGGCCAGATCAGGGGCGCGGCCGCTGGTCCTCCCCTCCACGGCTGCCTTTCAGGCCGCCGCCGCCGCTGCTGCCGCCGCTCCTGCATACATTAAAATGTAGCAGGGTTTAGAACCGCCTGTGAGTGCCTATAAATACAATTTACTGTCTGGCCTCACAAGTAACAGGGGAAGCCTATTTTTTTTTTTTCCTTCTTAAAAAGCCAGCCAGCTCGAGGCAGGCACTCTGCTACCATGGAAGAGAAGAAAGCATTTCCCTTACAAAGAACAGCTGGGGGTCATGTCGAGGTTCCACACCCTGCCGTGTGCAGAGAGTGGCATGCAAACATTTCGACAAAGGCCCCAGCGAGAGCAGGAAGTATTTTTTATGGAAAGAGAAATACCTTGCAGGTGAGGGATCTTGTGCAAGGTTTCTTTGTCTCGGGATCCAACACTCCACAGTGTTTATTTGGGTCAAATTCTCTCTCTGGTTTAAGAAACAAACAAAAAATATAAGAAAAAAAGAGACTAAATAGGATTTGGCATTAAGACTACATTTAAAAAAAATGCACATTTGCACCAACAAGTGAGACATTGTCAGGCAATCTGGTTTTTTGTTTTTCTTTTCTTTCTTTCTCTTTTTTTCCCAACCGGCTGCTAAAATGCTTCAAGAACCACTCAGGGGAAAATACACTCGCCTCTGACCCCAGAGTTCCAAGTCCAGCTTCTGTCGGGATGCGGGACACAGCCCCAGGCGCAAGGAGGAGGGGAGGGGCGGGCAGGCACAAAGGGCAGGGAGCCCTGATGCTCACACACTTTATCTCACTTAAACGGTTCCCCAAGCACTTGGCACTTCAGGCGCAGCTGGCTGCAGACCAGGGAGGGCCACCTTTTCTCCCCGGGCAGCTCCAAGAATACGTCACCTCCCCACCCCCCCAGCCCCCACCCCTTCCCTTCCCCACTAGTTCTCCCCAAGTAAGTGGGAGAGTGTTCCTTGCCATGTCAGTGGGACCTGCCTCTCTTGTGCTTTGCCAAGTCCTCAGCACCGGGCTTTCTGTGCAGCCCTGCTGATCAGAAACGTGGTTCACCTGATTCGGGAAGGTTTGGCAGTGTCACGGGCAGGGGCAGGGGGAAAGCCTGGGTGTGTGCTGTCTGTGCACGTGAAGGTGAAGGGGCACGGAGGGCGGGGCCTGCTGCTCTCGCTGTCGCTCCTCCGCTGCTCCATGGGAATGAGCCTCGGCTAGCCCACCCACAGGGGACGGAGGACGGCTGCAGGGAGGCCAGGCTTCCTCTAGTTCCTGCCCTCTTACTGGGCTCTGGATGGCTCTTGGTGATGTTCCTTCTAAGAAGCCTGCTCTGTCTATGCCCACTTTGGATCCCTTGCCCCTTCTGGATGACCAAAACGCTCCCCTCCCCTGGAAAATGGGGGGACATGAGATAAGCCCTGATGGACGCTTTCCGCTTCAAAGGTCCACGTCTCGGATAGGCCGCGCTGTTTCTGGAAGGCACCCAGCAACCACCTGGGTCCTTTGGCACAGGGAAAGCACAGCTCCTCTGGGCATTTGGGGAGGCTGGCAACAGTGTCGCTGGGTGGGCGGGTGTGTGGGTGGGGGGCTCATATATCAGTTTGCAGGGAAGCTGCAAAAAAAATGGCTGCAAACCAAACAGGGCTTTACCTGAGACTCCGTCTGAGGTTGGTGGAGGAAACTCTGAGCATAATAAATGAACGTGTTCTGTTTTTAAAAGAAAGTCTGGGGCCTGTGGGGTGGTTGTAACAGTGGCAATGATGACGGCTGCGACGAAAACCATTCTAAGATCCAAGACAGGTTTCCTGGCTGGTCATCAAAATGCCTCCCCCTCCTTTTTTTTTTTTTTTGCTTTTGTCACTGTCATCATCATCATCATTTTCTTCTTCCTTTTTAAAGATTTTATTTTTAGTAATCTCTATACCCAGCTTGAACTCACAACCGGAGAGTCGTCTCAGGCTCTTCTGACCGAGCCAGCCAGGCGCTGCCCTACACCGCCTGCAACTTTTTGTTGTTGTTGTTAGCTTCTTTTTTAAGGCTAGAAAACTGTGAGGCCTGGAGAGGCCCGTTTCCTCCGACCCCTCTCTGCCTGCTGAGGACGCCCTGGGAGCCAGGCCCCAGGCTGCCTGCCTGGGGTTCTTTCCCTGGGGCCTGTCAGAGTCACACCCGGGCCCAGATCCACACCAGCGCTCACGCGGCCTGCAACCAAGCAGGCTGCTTGGCGGGGTGGGGGGTAGGAGCTGGCTGGCAAATGTGAAAGTGAGACAGAAACAAGCAAAAGACCCAATGAGACAAAACAACCAACAAAATGCAAAACCAACAAACACCAAAGAAGAACCCCAATCACCCCTCTACAACTTCAGGCTGGCCACAGGCTGGAAGCCATGGTCATGCTTCTGCCTCTGGACGCCGCCCAGCTGGGCCTACGGGTTTTTCCAGGGATGTTGTCACCCACCCCTGCAGAGTGAACTTGAACTTTCCGTTCAGGAGACAGCCAGGAGCTGGGGGCTCCTGTCCACACAGCTTACCCGCCCCCCACCCCGCCCAATGCTCAAAGAGTACGCCAGGCTCTACCTTTCTTTCTTGAGAGTGGGTGAACAGTACTGAGGGGGATGTTTAGGGTAAACATCTTTTGCATGCTTTGGGTCCAAAGAACTTTTAAGAAATGATTTTTTTGAACAGTTACAGATGTTAAAATAGAACACCTGAAATACAGATTAACACGAAGTAAAAAATAAAAATGACCCACAGTTCTTAGGCTGATTCAGAATTACGCTCTTACTGGAGGACACAGTTTCTCTCTCTCACCAGGTGGCTTTCACTGTATTTTCTTTCTTTCTTTTTTTCCAGTCAACATTTGATAAATGCCCCTGGTATGTGAAGAAGTAATAAAGTTTATAGCTTTTCTTGGTCTTTTGGAGAAAGCAGAACCGCCAGATTTAGTTCCACAATAAATCCAAAGCAAATATCATCCACATGGGGGCCCCTGAGGGCAACCACTGCTTCCAAGACTGGCCCTGTGCACCTTTCTGGCCATCCCAAGTGTCTATGCAGACAACCGAGAAGGAGATCCGAGAGAAACCCCTCAGCCTCGCACCAGCTGCGCTGGTCTGAGGGTTCCCAAGCGGGAATTCCAACCTGAATTTGTAGGAAAGGTGGTCGTAGCCCCAGACCATGGAATCAACCAGGCGACCAACTAAGGCCCAAGCATGGAGCAGGGCAGACAGCACTCAAGGTCCTGCCCCGCGTCGGCCCTGACCTACTGTGAGGTATCCGTCCCTGTGGTTGTCTGACTTCCCTGCGGAGAAGCTTCTGTGGAAGCCGGGGCCAGTTCAGCCCGTCAGCCAGATAAGACCCTCAAGAACGAATGGGCTGTCGTGTTTGCTATAAGGCATCCTGTCTTCTGGGCCGGGAGGACCCCTCCTGCTGAGCCGAGAGCGAGCGAGAGCTCTCATCTGGCCCAGAAATTTCTCTCGCATTTTTAAGTTGGGCGGGGGGGTCCTGCTGGCAGGTAAAGCCCGTGTTCCCCTTACAACGAAACGGACCTGCTTAATGATAAGAACACAGCACCGCTTGGTCATGGAATGTGATCCAGATCCCATCGCGAGCCAGGCTCGAAGGACACAGACACGTACCTGAAAGTCTCCTGTAAGGCTTGTTGTTGTTTTTGGTGCCATTTTGGTGCTTCTTGTCTATTGTGGCAGACAGAATTCCTTTGCCATTTAAGATCTTCTCTGGGGAAGGTGGCACTGACTTGGACATCAAGACTGGCTTAATTAAAGGTGGGGCGGAGACAGCAGAGGGCGACACGGAGCAGGAGGCGACCGCCGTAGTGGCTGCAGAGTTCATTTTGACATTGGCACCATCTGCCTTCACTAGGTTAGGGATTTTCTCTAAACTGACTACAGGAACCGGAACGCTGAAAAATAAATGAACAAACACACACAATTGCCTTCTTTGATACACGCGGTCTGCTGAGAAGCTACACGCGCTTATCATCATCAGAACACTTGCTTATCACTTATTTATACTCCTCTCATAAGCGAGCAGCAGCAGGACTCCCGTTTGGACGGGAGGGAGATCTGTGCCTTGGAAAGGACCGACAGGGGGGTTCACGGCTGGCCCAGCGCCAGGGCCGGCTCAGAGCTGAGTCCCTCCGGCACCGGGGTGTCCCCATAGATCCTGCAGCTCCCCCCTTCTCAGTCCCTCTCTGCCGGCGGTCTCTGAGACAGCACCTTGGGCAGAACAAGGTGCCTGCTGGGAAGCTCAGGGAGAGACGCTGTTTGCCCCCTGGAGACGGCGTGCTACCATGCCACTTGCTGAATCACGTCCCCTCCCCCTGCTGCTCGCTGGCCTCCCACCTCGGCGATCAGGCCTGACATCTGCTTGGCTCCGGAGCGCTGACAGGCTCACACCGCACGGAGGCATGGCGGCAGGCCAGCGCGCCATGCCACATGCTGCCGGAGGACTCCTGGAGCACTCGTATCCTGGGGATGGGCTTAACCGGAGTGAGGCACCGTGTAACATTATTGAATTTTCCATTTTAGGCAGCTAGTTATGTAAATAGGCAATTCTCAAGGCTGGCAGGTGAGAGAATGAATTTTAAGAAGACAGAGCACAAAGGTGCATGTTTGCTCTTCAAAATCTGTCACCTCAGCTCCACTCTCCTACGATTTCTCCTGTAATGGATACGCATTTGATTTCTGCGCATTTAATGCTGGAGAACCCTGTATCTGGGGTGCCGTGGAGGAGTCTGTCTCAGGGTCTTAAAAGATGAGATGGGATGAATACGCTTTCCTTTGGTTCCTGAACCAGATTCCCTTTCCTCCTTGCAGGAGGGCAGAACGCTAACACTTCAGCCCCCTGATCACCTCTGAGCTGAGTGGAGCCGACTTAGCTATCTGAATGCCGAATGATCGAGAATATAGCTTATACACGCCTGCAGACAATGTAGGGCATGAAAGAGAGGCTGGTTTTTGTGGGGGAGGAGTCTTATCTGTCCACATGGCTGGTGAGCTCTTCATTCTCTATGACTTATTCACAGATCATTTTTTTGGTCAATTTGTTCATGAACTCATTTCACCAACCCCTCAGCCCTTGCCACTTTGCTTACTCTGAAACCCGATCACAGATGTTACTCATAGGTCTTTGCCAGGGAGAAGGGCACTTGGTGGTGAAGCGGATTGTAGCTGGACGTCCCCGACTTTGTCCTGGGACCATGTGCTTTCTTGGCCCGGGGAAGGGCGGTGTGGGACTTCAAGCCCCGTGTGAGGGGAAACTGGAATGGTGGGTTTTAGTAATACACCAAGTCCCTGATAATTCCGCCTTTGATCAGTGTCTCAGTCACGGAGATACAGCTGGACTGCTGCAACTTTCTATTTAATGGCGATTCTCAGAACACTCATATAGGGCTGAAGAACGGCACAGGCAGCCCTTGAAGTCAGCACACTGAGAAGCTGTGAAGATACTACCTGGTGAAATTAGTGTTGCATTCCTGAGTTTTTCTGAATGGTAAAATAATAATAATAATAATAATAATACCACGGGATATGGAATTCTTCTAGGCTTCCTTCACTCAATTTTAAGAGACACTAACACTAATCAGGGTCTTGAAGAGCCATTCCCACACTTGTTCACAGCGGCACAATTCAAATACTATCCACTGGCAGATGACTGGATAAACAAAATGTGGGCTAGCCATACAACAGAATATTAGCCTTATAAAGGAAGGAAATTCTGACGGATGGATGAACATTGAGAACATTACGCTAAATGAAATAAGCCAGTCAGAAAAAGACAAATACTATAGAATTCCACTTACATGAGGTGCTTCGAGGGGTCAAATTCCGAGACAGAAAGTAGAAAAGTGGTTGGAAGGTCTGGGGGAGGGGAAAACAGGGAGCTGTTGGTCTGCGTGTGTGAAGCTGCAGTTTTGCAAGATGAAAAGAGTTCTGGAGATTGGTTGTAGGACACCGTGATTGTATTTAACACTGATGCACTATGTATTAAAAATGGTTAGGATGGTCAGGCTTTTTTTTCTTTTTAAAAAAAATTCAATTCAATTAATTTATTAAATATCTATTTTATTTATTTATTTAAAGATTTTATTTATTTGACAGAGAGCGAGCACAAGCAGGGGGAGAGGGAGAGGGAGAAGCAGGCTCCCCGCAGAGCAGGGAGTCCGACGTGGGACTCTATCCCAGGACTCTAGGATCATGACCTGAGCCGAAGGCAGTGGCTCAACCAACTGAGCCACCCAGGCGCCCCAAAAGATCTATTTATTTTAGAGAGAGAGCATGTAGGAGTGGGGGAGGGGAGGGGCAGAGGGAGAGAATCTTAAGCAGACTCCCCACTGAGCATGGAGCCAGACACAGGACTCGATCCCACAACCTGTGAGAACCTGACCCGAGATGGACGTTCAACCCACTGAGCCACCAGGCAGCTCCCCTCTTTTTTTAGAGTGTGTGTGCATGTGTGCGTGCACAGTGGGGTGGAGGGTATGGCGGAGGAGCAGAGGGAGAGGGAGAGAGACACTCCGCCGAGTGCAGAGTCTGATGTGGGGCTCAATCTCGCTACCCTGAGATTGTGACCAGGAGCCAAAATCAAGAGTTGGATGCTTAACTGACTTGAGCCACCCAGGCACCCAGGATGGTAAATTTTCTTATGTGTGTATTTTGCCACAATTAAAAATACAATCCAACTCCCCAGCCCCCAAATTCACGCAACTTAAATTATACATCAATATCCTGACTTTAAAAATACTCATTACAAGAGCTGCTTAAAAAGCTCTTGTTGATTTAGTCACCTTGGTTCTGATCTGTTGATTTTATTTTATTTTTTAAAGAAGGAAGTTCAACTTCAAACGTTGATGGAATGCCAGGTGGGGAGATTCTCCTGTGCCTGAAGCGGGCTTCTCGGAGGTACCGTGTCGTGAAGCCCAGTAAATTCAGGACAAGAAACTAGGAACCTTGGGTTTCAAAGCCAGCTCCTGTCCCATGAGCTGGTAGGAGAAAAGGGCAGGCCTCCAGCCTCTATGAAAAATGGCCGGGGCCCATGTTGAGTACCGCGATCTCAGCAAAGATACGATGTTGGGAGAGAATAATCCAGAGCGACTGAACCGGAATAAATTTCAACACTGAGCCAAATGGTCTTCTGACGCTCACAGTACAATCTGCATTTCTCCCCTAAAGTCAATGTCAAGCTCCAACGGGCTCCTTAATTCAGCCATGAGCGCAGTGCCAGCTGACTCCTCTTTGGTGACGCTTCTGCCCAACTGTGTTAGGAACTGAGCCTGAGCCAGGCCCCCTAATACCTGTGACCGATCTCCTGATTTGCAACTTTCTCCCTTATATAAAAAGTGTGCTTCATTCCTACTCGGTACAGCCAACGCTTCCAGAACTCCAGCTGGACTGCGATCCCAGCGTCCATGGGCAGGATGTGGAATTGGAGCCCATCACATACTAGATGAGAAGCCTAATGTGAAGTTCTCTGGATTGTGTTTTCTTGCGTTGGAATGGGAGATGTTAGGGGAAAAAGTCTGATCAAGAGTGTTTCAGTGGGTTCCACAGACCGGGTGAGTAGCAGGGCCTCAGCTGCTGAGTAAGTGCCTCTTATATCAGGTGGGGGAGGGGGTCTCCATCTTGGCAGAGGGAAGAGGATAGGAGACTCTAGTTGTTTTGAGTGAGAATTCCAAGGGTGTCCAGTAACTAATGGAGAACGGCTGTATATAGAATGAAGGAGGAAAGGGACTCCTGGGGGGCTCAGTTGGTTAAGTGTCTGCCTTCGGCTCAAGTCATGACCCTGGGGTCCTGAGACCGAGTCCCGCATTGGGCTCCTTGTTCAGTGGGGAGCCTGCTTCTCCCTCCACCTGCCACTCTCCCTGCTTGTGCCACTTCCACAAAAAAATTTTAAAAAAATTTTTAAGAGATTTTACTTTATTTATTTGACATTGAGAGACACAGCGAGAGAGGGAACATAAGCAGGAGAATGGGAGAGGGAGAAGCAGGCTTCCCGCAGAGCAGGGAACCCAATGCGGAACTCGATCCCAGGACCCTGGAATCACGACCTGAGCCGAAGGCAGATGCTTAACAATTGAGCCACCCAGGCACTCCAATAAATAAAATCTTAAAAAAAATGAAGGAGGAAGACCTGGAACCTGACCTGGATACTTTTTTTTTTTTTTTAAAGATTTTACTTTTTAAGTAATCTCTATACCCAACGTGGGGCTGAACTCACAACCCCAAGATCAAAAGTTACATGCCCTTCTGACTGAGCCAGCCAGGCAGCCCTGACCTGGATACTTTTATCTTTGGTATCCCTTCTGCCCCCGCTTTTGGGGTTACCTGCTAAGGTAACCTGCCTCTGGTCTGAGCTGAGACGAGTACTTCTGCTGGGAGGTAAAAGAAGACAGGGAAGCAGGCATCTCGGTGATGGCGGGAAGGATCAAACCTATCCCCAAAAGAAATGAGAACCAGAGACAGACAGAGAGAGGTGAAAAGCCTTCCTGTTTGCCCTTGCCAACCTCATTCCCCAGGATAAATGTCAGCCGTCCGTCCAGTGAAATATTTAGTCTCTTTTCTTCACCACTGTTGTCAACAGCCCTCAGATCTGAAGCTGATGAACAAAGGAAGAAATGATGGCAAAGATGGTGCCACCTGATTTGGAAAAACCAATCCCAGAGACTCCATCTTTTTCCAGCTACGAGCTGAAGAAGGTGCAGAGAGCCCCGGCCGCTGCTTCCGGGGCATGCCGATTCCTGCGGGTGTCTACACTCCAGGGCATGGGAGTGCAGCTGTCTGGAAGCCTTCTGTGGCAACTGTCTCCCACTTTCTCCCACCGTCCCCTCTCTCCCTGCTCCCCCTTCCCTTCCCATCACCCCTGGCCAGGACAGCGTCCCAGCCCTGGGCAGTGGACCCCGAAAAACAGATTTGATTTCTTTCCACTGGTAAGAAGCCAGAAGATGCTGACCCCTGCTTTCATGGTGCGGCATCTCCCCTGTGTGGAATCCGGGTAACTCAAACACCTCCGTGTGCTGTTGGCGCTGGGAGGAGTGGGGACCTGGCAACACCCGGATGACTAAGCAGATTCATTACTCTGCGTGCTTAGGTGATCCACAAGCCTGGCAGTGACCCCTGAGGTCCCGTCCTTGCGGTCTGGAGGGGTGTATGCACGCGCCCCCTGGAGCCTCCCAATTTGGCACATAAGTCACCTTGCTGTTGGCTTTTCTCCGCGGAGCCGTGTCTGAAAGGGAGAGAGGCGTCCATGCTCAGCCCCGGTTGCTTTCATAATCCTGTTTTATTCCCTTGGGATGAACTCCTTCCGGGAGCCCAGGGTGGCATCTTGTTTCCCTGGTGTGTCGAACACCCTGGGAGTCGTCTGCTCCCAGTGACCGCGGTCCCTCTGTCTCTGGTCCTGGGAAGGGATCCTGCAGCTGAGAACAGTCCTCCCTCGTCCTCCTTGCTCTGTGGGGACAGGTCTACCTTGCTGCGCTTGGGCCGTTTGGCTGCCACGTCCTCTTCCTGGGTGCCTGTCTGAATTTATCATTTTGGACCAAGGAGGGTGCCCTGGCTCTAAGAAAAATGGTTCTCGTGGCACTGAGTGGGTTCCTCTCGCTGCCCAGTGACGTCTGCAAATGAGCAGAAGTGGAGTGTCTTACAGCGCTGTTCCAAGGGCTGCCCGTGTCTCTCGGGCCCAGAGCTCTCTGGCTGCTCCCCGTGCTTGGGGATCATGATTTCTTCTTTTTTTTTTTTTAAGATTTTATTTATTTATTTGACAGAGATCACAAGTAGACAGAGAGGCAGACAGAGAGAGAGGAAGGGAAGCAGGCTCCCTGCTGAGCAGAGAGCCCGATGCGATGCGGGGCTCGATCCCAGGACCCCAGGATCGTGACCTGAGCAGAAGGCAGAGGCTTTAACCCACTGGGCCACCCAGGCGCCCCATGATTTATTCTTTCATCGTCAATGGATAAGCCTTAAAAGAACGGTTCAGAAAACCTTTGGGCCTGCAGAAAGCGGTGCCAGCCCAGCTCCATTTACCAGTGCAGGGCAAAGATGGATTTGACAGGCAGGAGCCTGCAGACATACGGTATTTGTGCTGTGGGTTATGTGTCTGGTGGAGAGTTCTCAGTGGTCTGATTTCTTCCCACCCATTCTTTGACAAAGGCCCCTGTGCCTATCCTCCTGGCCTGGCAGAATTTCAAGGATCTCCGATTTACTGCACCCCACCCAGCCTCCTGCCTTGTAAGCAGTGACGGCACTGAAGTCATCCCAAGTGAAAGGGGATCTGCTCTATTTTATTTTATTTTTTTTATTTAAAAAATTTTTAAAAAGATTTTATTTCTTTATTTGTCAGAGAGAGGGTACAAGCAGGGGGAGCAGCAGGGAGAGCAGGCAGAGGGAGAAGCAGGCTTCCTGCTGAGCAGGGAGCCCGATGTGGGACTCGATCCCAGGATCCTGGGATCACCGCCTGAGCTGAAGGCAGACGCTGAGCCAACTGAGCCAACGAGGTGTCCCGATCTGCTCTATTTTAAAAGACCCTCAGAGAAGGAATTCTATTTGGCTCTCTTGGGTGATTTTGGGGGGCTGCTATCAAGATATTTTTTACATCACATTTAAATTCTTTAAAAAAATATTTTATTTATTTATTTGACACAGAGGGTGAGCACAAGTAGGCAGAGCAGCAGGCAGAGGGAGAAGGAGAAGCAGACTCTCGGCTGTGCAGGGAGCCCAACTCGGGGCTCAATCCCAGGACCCTGGGATCATGACCTGAGCCAAAGGCAGACGCTTCATTGACTGAGCCACCCAGGTGCCCCCACATTTAAATTCTTTAAGTAGAGAAAATACCTGGGATGTTCCTGAAGGCCGAGAGTCAGGCAATCGCTACGGATCTGCCTAAGTAAGAGAGCTACGAAGTCCTCCCACGGTATAGCGCATAGAGGAGGTACGGCAGAAATCCCGATGAGCGAATAAATGGTTTTTTTGTTTTTGTTTTCCATTTTTAATCTGGGAAAAGATTGGGGAAACTTTCAGAAAGCCAATCTGTAAACACCTTAAGCAAACAGAAAACAGGGTAATCAGCCACAGGGCACAGTCAATAAAAAACGAGCCAGATTAATCTAATATTATTTGGTGGCTGAGTGTCAGGTCTGGCGGTCAGAGAGAAGGCATGGTGTCTCATCTCTCCTGGCCTTTTGCACGACTTTGGATTCGCTCCCATAGAACCCACCCTCAGTAAACTGGGAAAATGTGGTCAGACCACACAGCCATTGGGGGTGAGCGGTCCTGGCGACAGAGCAAAGACCAGCTAGCGGAGACTTGTGCCAGCCCCGGGCAGCACCCCGAGCAGAGCTCACAGGGGCCCCTCGCCCGCCAGGAAGGTGAAAGCATTTTCATCCGTTACTTGGATGATGGGCCGATACCTCGTCCGTCAACTGGGGGAAGAGCCCATCAGCGCCGTGAAGAATGATGTGGGACTCTCCCTTAAGCCGGTTAGGAACCGGAGAGACGAACAAGCTGACGTTGATGAATTGGAAAAGTGGCCGGAGGCAAGTGAAATAAAATCAGCGAGCACAAGTAGGGCTGACTCCAAGGGCTGTGCCTTGTTGCTGTTCTAGAGGGTGTCGCCAGATAGTGGAGGACGATGGTTAGGAATGAAGGCTTCAAGTCAGATGAACCCAGATCTGGATCCTGCTTTTTCTACTACTGGTTTCATAAGGGTAGGCCATCCGACTTCCTGATTCTGGGACCCTCCGTGAGCCCCTGAGGACTTTTGAGAGAATTAGAAGAAGGGACAGCCTCGTGAAGGGCAAAACCCACTCAGGCATAGGAGGCTGCCCTGCCTACCTATCTCAGGACTTCACCACTCTGGGCCTCGGTTTCCCTATCAGTATCAGTTTCCCTATCAGTAAGATAAGGATGATGATGGAGATTTGAAGGGATTACATTAGATTTTCATATGAAGTGCACAGTAGAATGGTGGGTGCACGGTTGGGTTTCAATAAATTGGAGAGAAAACAAAAAGGGGAGAGAGGATCCTGCTGTCCCCTCTCCCGACTGACCCTGCTTCTTCTTCTGGGGTATACATCAGGGGTGCAACTCATCAGAAATGTATGTCCCCTTTGCCCTTCTGGTCCCACCACAGAGGGAGGGGGGTACACAAGGTAGGGAGAGGCAGGGGCAGCAGAGGCTGGGAACTGGTGGACCTTCCACATTCACCCAGAGTGGAGGACCACTTCTGGAGGGTGCAGTGAAGAGGAAAACCAAAGCCAGGGAAGACATCTTCCCCACTGCTTCTCCATCCCTGGT
The DNA here is from genome assembly GCA_004024625.1 of Mellivora capensis. NCBI lineage: Eukaryota > Metazoa > Chordata > Mammalia > Carnivora > Mustelidae > Mellivora > Mellivora capensis. The sequence continues at coordinate 145,362 of PISX010002144.1, read as the reverse complement.
CTTCCATGCACGGTCCAAGCCCGGACTAATGGGCCGAGCTCCCGTCTGGAGAATACATTCTGGTGGAAGAGTGAGCAGAAACTCCAGCCTCCTCCTCCTCAATGCAAACAACATTGTGCTGTGACCCCAAATTATGTTGGGCAATGGGAGGGTCCTTCTGGCTCTACAGTGTGTCTTCTGGAGGAGTAACTGCATGGGCCCCTTTCTAAGCTGCTCCAGATTTCCTGGAAATGGGAGGCCCCAGTACCAGCCTCTGCTAGTCTCTCCAGCACTTTTGTTAATCAGGGCTTCCCAGGGCAGGGAGCTCGGGAGGTGGTCTCTAAACCTGCTGGGAGATCAACAGGCACTAAATGACACTGTGGGGAGTCACGATGCCCTAAAACTGTGGGAAAAATCGACAAGCCAGAGGAGAGGAGGACAGAGAAGGAAAAAACAGTCCTGGCACAGTAGGGTACGCATGCTGGACAGGCTGTCTCTGGGGTGCACCTGGGACCAGCTTGCCAGCAGTGGCACGGCCTTGGGCAGCGTTGCCAGGAGGGGTTTGGCACAAACCCTGGGCCAAACCAACGGCCCCTAAAATGAACACTCAGTGAAATTCACATCAATGCATAAAGGGTGTCAGAGCCTTGGAGGGCAGGATGTGAGATGTCAGACGCCAGGAAGCAAGTGGATTCTGGAGGGAGCAACGGGTGCAGAGTGGAACAGAGCCCCAGGCGCCCGGCAGCCAGGGGACAGGCTCGGCTCCAGAGCAGCAAGCAGGTGCACTCCCCTCTGCAGCCACCAGAGGTCAGAGGCTCCCGCTCCTGGAGCTGCTCCTCGCCTTGAGCAGCCCAGACGTTTATAGTCTCTTTCAAGCCCGGGAGCCATCACCGGCTGGGGGAGGGAGGGAAGAGGAGCCCTCACAGAACAGTATCTGTCCTCCGGCCAGCGGAGGCTGGGAGCCGAGCCCTGACCTCAGATCTCAGCCTCTGCTTTCAGGGAGCTTGTCCTGAGCGGAAGAGGGGACGAGGAAATGACGTAGCATCCCTGGCCACCCATGGGGGTCCCAGCCTCTGCCCCCCAGCTTCCTTCAGAGACCAAGAGCCCGAGGGGGCATCTTCCCTCACAGGAGGTTGTCACTCGCCCTGCTCTTTCCTTCTCCACCCCCAAGTCCCGCACCCCAACTGTCTCCACCCGGAACACTGAGCACACTTCCTTGAAACCCTTGAGCGTTACAGTCTTCACAGGGCCTACAGCACACGCGGGAAATTCTTCGTCCCAAATTTGATACACTTTGTCTTTTTAGAAAACTCGCATGTGAACATCACCACCAACCAGTTAGAGACCTTGCACAACATTCAGTCACTCACGGGATCTACCTGCCCCTGCCTTGTCTGTCCTCCTCCCTCCTCCCTCCCCGGAGCTTGGAGGAACACCCCCCCCCCCCCCCCCCCCCCCCCCCCCCCCCCCCCCCCCCCCCCCCCCCCCCCCCCCCCCCCCCCCCCCCCCCCCCCCCCCCCCCCCCCCCCCCCCGGCTCTCCCCTGCTTCCACTCGGCTACCAGGCACACTGGGAGCCACATCTGACACTGCTGTCCCAGGTGTGGCAGGCTCCCCGAGACCCAGCCCAGTCTACCACAGCTCCTGCCCTGGGGAACCCTCCACATAACCTCGTGGGGCTCTCACTGCTCCCTGAACACGCTGCGTGCATGGTCTGGCTCTGGGCCTTTACGCGAGCTGGGCGGTGCCTTCTTCAGGTGTGCTCTCCTCCCTTCTCTGGGGGACACTCCTCCATCTGCCCAGTTCCGGGTGGAGTGTTCTCTTCTCTCGCAGGACTGGCTGGTCCTTCCGAGGTGTTTGGGCCACAGTCATCATGTCAAATGTCAAGATCTCAGTTCTGTGTTTGTGGCCTGACCAGAAAATGAGCTGCTGCCAGGGCGCCTGGGTGGCTCAGTGGGTTAAAGCCTCTGCCTTCAGCTCAGGTTATGATCCCAGGGTCCTGGGATGGAGCCCCGTGTTGGGCTCTCTGCTGAGCAGGGAGCCTGCTTCCCTTCCCCTCTCTCTGCCTGCCTCTCTGCCTACTTGTGATCTCTGACTGTCAAGTAAACAAATAAAATCTTTAAAAAAAAAAAAGAAAGAAAATGAGCTGCTGCCTGAGGACAAGGACCTGGACCGAGTGTACACATTGCTCTGGATGACCCCAGGGACAAATGCATTATTGGGCACTTCGGAAGGGCGCAAGACATGGTCGATGAATGCATGAATGTTCTCAGTAAAGGTGAAGTCATGATAAAAAACCAAACCAGAGCTCCACCAGAACAAATAAATGCTTTAGGTAAGGACCAGCCCACAGCTCTCTCTCCCCAGCGCCAGAGCGACAACAAAGGTTGGGTGGGTTGGCGGGCGGGGGGGGGGGTTGTCGACCCTCCCCCGGTCTCTTACTCCTCTCACTGTCCCTTGACACTGCCACATGCCGGCCAGGAGGCTATGCATTCACACAGAATATCATGTCTCACCCTCAGGCCCACTGGATAGGTAAGGGGCCTGGGGCTTAAAAAGGTTGTCCCAGGGCCCTCATTCAGCAAAGAGAAGGGCAGCCATGGGGCTTGACTTCGGGCAGCTCTAAGGACGGCGCCCTTGATCTTGGCACTGGCAGTGAGAAGTCCGGGGGTGGGGTTCTGGCTCTGGCCATTCTCTTCATCAGTGTGGGCCTGCTTCCTCCTCTCATCACTGAGCAGGTGAGAAGCTCAAAGGGGTGGGGCTACAAGGTGCGGCGCAAACACAGAGGACACAGTGGCCACGAATCCTTTTGGCTCTGTCACACTGTTCTCCCCCTTCCCCAGATCTCCAAACCTCTGGTTTCCTCCCCTGGACTCTGGTCTCTATTTCTGAGCCCTTCTGTGACTTGACAAGGTCAGCTGAGTCTAATACACAAGGAGCTGTCCATTGTCCTTATCTTGATCATCTAGAAACCCATGCAGCCCTCGAGATGTTTCAGTTCCTATGCCTGCCTGTCCTGGAAAGGACACCATCCCCTCCCCCGCACCGCCCCCCCTCCATGCTCACATATTCTGGCCTGTCCCTCCCAGTCTCCCACCAGCTATCCTTTCCACGCCTTCCCTCTGGGGCCCCTTCCAGTAAACTCCACCGTCTTACTTTTCTCCATCCTGCCTTTCTTCTCTCTGACCCTCTGTCGCACTCCTCCTCCCTTGCCACCCAAACCCGCACCACTGGGGGTAAACACTGGCCTCTGAATGTTCCCCCCACCATCTCTTGTGTGAGGGGCTGGATGTGGACGTGGGATCTAGGGAGGGACTTCTGTGCAAGGCTGTACCGACGACGTCTCAGCTCCCTCCAGACTCAGTCAATTGCGCGCCGGGACACGGGCACAGACACAGACGGGCCAGCGGTACGGGAAGCACTGAACCTTCCCCTTCTTGCCAGAGTGCAAAGGGTTTCTCCTTTTTATCATCCCAGAACCACAGTTCTCCCTTCCTAGCTCTTGTAATTGGGACAGGGACAACGATTCCATGATGGGAACTGGCACTCTGATTTCTCATCAAGAACCCAAAAGGTAGGCTATTTATACCCGTCATTTCCTTTCGCATCAGAAAAATCTCCGTGAGGTAGAAGGAGCCGTTCTGTGTCACGGACTACTTCATTCATTCACGCATCATTCATTCATTCGGATGTCTGGTATTTCCCAGCCTGAGTGGGAGCCCCGAGATGAGTCCCTATGTCCTCCGGGAGCCACTAGTAACAAGCCTCGGTCTTGCCCCCACTTCATGCCAACACCAGGCAAGACCAGATAAGCCAGCCTCATTTCTCCCAAGGGGTGGGGCCCGGGCCACTCAGCTTCGCGCCCCCGCCACCCCCCGTCTCCATACAACACTGGGAAGGGCTTCAAGAGCATGTGTACTCCCCAAACCCCCGAACCCACACCACTCCAGGAGGACATGCCTCCCATTCTAGGCGTCCAGAGTAGCCCTGCCTAAGGGAGGGCAGTGACCCTGGCACCCCCACCTCACTGTCAGGCATGCACAGGAGGCCAGGGAGCCTGCTGATTTTTCTCTTGCTCTGGCTCATGCTCTTTCTGGGGTGGCAGGCTCATCTCCTGCATTTTTAATAGGTGGACATATTCAGCATTCATCACACACATGTGGGTTGATCAGGCCCCAAAGAAGGCAACAAGCCATGCGAGGAGGGAAGCCTCACCCTGCTCCCGCCCACACCAACGGGTTTGCAGGTGTAAGTGTCCCCATGGCTCCCTTCCTGGCCCTGGGTGGCCAGAGGGACAGCAGAAGGGAAAGTCAGACGGGCCGACCCGGCCCCCTAGGCAGGGCGAGTCCCCTGGCTGAGCAGGGGGCTCAGAAGTAAAGGCTGCAATGTTCATTTTAGCTCAAAAGAGCCAAAAAGCCATAATTCCCTCTCGACTTCCACCTAGGGACAGAATCATCTTGCCACCATCCCTCGGCCTTTCTGGGCTCCGTGGACACCAAGAGGGTGAGATGACACAGTATTCTCCCACCACTGGCCCCGAGGACAGGGCACTGGTGGAGGGGGGCTCTGGGTGGTGCTGAACGGGGCCTCTGGTGGCTGTGAGTGGTGGCGTAGGGACGCCCTTTTTTCTCCCTTTCTTTTAAAGCAGAGTAATTTTTTAACCTCCCAGCCACGGAAGGGAGAAAACAACACACCCGCAGGCCCTTTAACCTTGAGTGAGATGCCAGGAGGTCAGCCTGAACTCAGGAGTGGTGTTTTTTATTGCCGTACATGGGGATTTGAGCTACTTGGAAAAGGACGCCCCTCAACTCCTGTTGTCTAATGTAAAGGCCATGCTCCACCACCTGCACGCAAGCCTTATGCTTTCCTGACCTTTAGGGGCTGCGGCAGAAGTCCTTCAGGGCAGAGGATCCTTGGCACAGCCTGCCTGCGTCCGCCAGGCCCATTCCCACCTCACACCTAGCGGCAGCTGGCTAACCTAGGCAGGGCAAACGTGCCTTCCACCCTGAAATATGTGAGCTCCTGCAGGGAGCATGATGTCACAGAGATGCCAGGAGCCACATTCACGCACCTGTGAATCAAGGAACCAGAGGGCCCTACCCAGGGTCGCCTGGCCTAGGTGCCCAGATCTGTGCGATGCAGCAACCACTTTGTGTTTGTGGCTAGTGAGCACTTAAAAAAAAAAAAAGATTTTATTTATTTGTTAGAGAGAGAGAGAGCGCGCACAAGCAGGGGGAACGGCAGAGGCAGAGGGGGAAGCAGGCTCCCTGCTGAGCAAGGAGCCTGATGCGGGGATTGATCCCAGGACCCTGGGATCATGACTTGAGCCAAAGGCAGATGTGTAACCCACTGAGCCACCCAGACTAGAGCACTTTAAAAAGGGCTGAGGAACTGAATTTTAAATTTTATTCAATCTGAGGAACTTGATTCAGTTATTAGAAAATGCTTCGGTGTGTTTGGAACAACCTGGGTATGAGAATTAATATTTTATAATCTCTAGTTGTTTACGAAACCTAAATATAGGGTTAAGTATTTTTTTTTAAGATTTTATTTTATTTGACAGAGATTACAAGTAGGCAGAGAGGCAGGCAGAGACAGAGAGGAGGAAGCAGGCTCCCTGCTGAGCAGAGAGCCCGATGTGGGGCTCAATCCCAGGACCCTGGGATCATGACCTGAGCCAAAGGCAGAGGCTTTAACCCACTGAGCCATCCAGGCGCCCCAGGGTTAAGTATTTATGATGAAAACGCACTGTCCAAATTGACATGTGCGTTAAATGTAAAATACAGGCTCTCAAAGACTTGGTAGGGAAAAAAAAAGAATGAAAATGATCCCACTGATATGTTAAAATTAGAAGATTGTGGATACATTAGGATAAATAAAATACACTGCTAAAAATTGTGATCTTTTGGGGCACCTGGGTGGCTCAGTGGGTTAAGTCTCTGCCTTTGGCTCAGGTCATGATCTCAGGGTCCTGCGATCGAGCCCCGCTCAAAAAATTGTGATCTTTTCACTTTCTCCAGCGTGGCTACTAGAAAGTTTACCACTACACGTGTGTCACACATTATATTTCCACTGGAGAATGCCAGTCCAAACAGCTGTAGGTAAAAGGTTAACTGTCTCTGGGAACAGAAATCTTACAAACCCTTTCAATGGTCAGATCTTTTCATTCAGCTCAACAAATATTTGCCGACAAGGGGACCACGTTGGCCGAGTGTGAGGCCTGGCAATTACTACAGAGCAGAAGGAGTGGCAGGAGGCCTAACTTGGGGCAGACCCTGGACAGAGTCGCAGGGGAGGTAGACATGAAGTGCCATGGGAATTAAAAGATGTCAGCGTATCGGGGGCCTGCAGGGAGGAAGCAGGTGAGGCACAGAGTTCACGAAGAAGGTGGCCGAGCAGACAGGCCATGAGGGCACCGAGGATCCGGACAAGGAAAGGAGGGCCAGGATGCCGTGGGAAGAATCTCAGCTTAGCAGCCCTTCCCTCCTCAGACCCCTCTTCCCTCGCACATCCCCCACCCCCTCACCGTCCTCGGCCCTTGACCCCTGCTCCTCTCAAGCCACACAAGCTTCCCTGGAGGACCCATCTATACCTCCAGTCTTCATGCCCGTGTCTACACTGATGACTCTCACAGCTCCATTCCCAGCCCACGCCGCTCTCCCGAACTCTGGGTCCCCACATCCAACGCCACCAACCGGACATCTCTATGTGGATGTTTTAGTGCATTTCGCTTGGTCGCCATTCACACACGCTGCATTGAACAAGTCTTTCAGTGCCATTTTCCCAACAGCCACCTGCTTACTTTGCGTCTCTGTGTCACATTTTGGTAATTCTTGCAGTAGTTCAAACTTTTCATTATTATGATGCTTGTTATGGGTGATCTTTGATGTGACTATTGTAATCCTTGCTTCGGGGCGCCGCGAACTGCATCCATATAAGACCATATCGTATAAGACCACAGACGCAGCTGAGCAACAAGCGTATTCTGACGGCTTCCCTGACCAGCCGTTCTCGGGCTCTCTCCCTCTCCTCGGGCCTCCCTGATGCCCCAAGACACAACGGTCTTGAGATCAGCCCAGTGAATAACCCCACAACAGCCTGTAAGTGTTCAAGGGGAAAAAAGAGGCACTTGTTTCTCACTTTAATTTTTTTTTAATTTATTTATTTGTCAGAGAGAGAGGGAGAGAGAGAGATCGAGCACAGGCAGACAGAGTGGCAGGCAGAGGCAGAGGGAGAAGCAGGCTCCCTGCCGAGCAAGGAGCCTGATGTGGGACTCGATCCCAGGACGCTGGGATCATGACCGGAGCCGAAGGCCGCCGCTTAACCAATTGAGCCACCCAGGTGTCCCTTGTTTTTCACTTTAAACCGAAAGCTAGAAATTCTTTAGCGTAGCAAGGAAGGCATGTTGAAAGCCGAGGCAGGCCAAAAGCTTGCACCAGATAGCCAAGCTGTGAATGCAAAGGAAAAATCACTGAAGGAAATTAAAAGTGCTACTCCAGAGAACACATGAATGATAAGAAAGTCAAAACAGCCTTACTGCTGATAAATGGAGAACATTTTAGGGGTCATGGATATGGACGGTGATATGGACAGAAGATCAAACCAGCCACAACTCTCCCTTAAGCCAAAGCCGAATCCAGAGCAAGGCCCTAACTCTTCAATTCTATGAAGGCTGAGGGGGAGACGAAGTGAGAGAAGAAAAGTCTGAAGCGAGCAGAGGTTGGTTCATGAGGCTTAAGGAGAGAAGGCGTTTCTAGAATGTAAGAGAGCAAGGTGAAGCAGAAGGTGCTGATGGAGAAGCTGCAGCAAGTTCTTCCAGAAGATCCAGCTGAGATCATGAATGCAGGCGGCTGCACTGAACAAGAGGTTTTCAGTGTAGGTGAAACAGCTTCCTACTGGAAGAAGATGCCATCTGGGACTTTCATGACTACAGACAGGTCAATGCCTAGCTTTAAAGCTTCAAAGGACAGGCCAGCTCTCCTGATAGGCAGCTGGGGACTTTAGGTTCTACCTAATGCTCATTTACGAGTCCAAAAATCCTGGGGCCCTTAAGAATGACACTAAATCAACTCTGCCTGTAGCTCTCTAAATGAAACACCAAAGCCTGCCTGACACCACATCTACGTACAACATGGTTTACTGAATCTTTTCAGCCCATTGTGGAGACCTACCGCTCAGGAAAAAAAAAAAAAAAAAAAAAAAAAGATTCCTTTTAAAATATGACTGCTAGGGGCGCCTGGGTGGCTCAGTGGGTTAAAGCCTCTGCCTTGGGCTTGGGTCATGATCCCAGGGTCCTGGGATCGAGCCCCACATAGGGCTCTCTGCTCAGCAAGGAGCCTGCTCCCCCCCCCCCCCCCGCCCCGCCTGCCTCTCTGCCTACTTGTGATCTCTGTCAAATAAATGGAAATGCCTGCGTTGTTCTCAAGCCTGCGAACATGGCGTCTGGTTGTTCTCATGCCTGCGAACATGGCGTCTGGTTCTGCAGCCTGTGGACCAGGGAAGCACCTTGAGTTTCAAGTCTTACTATTGAAGAAATACCTTTCACTTAAGGCTATAACTGCCCCCGATTGTGATTCCTCTGAGGGGTCTGGGCCAAATGAACTAAAAATCTTCTAAGAAGGATTCACCATTCTAGATGCCATGAAGAGGGGTTCGAGGCTCCGGTGGGAAAAGTAGCTACAGGAGGGTGGAAACAGCCAGAGAATTAGGGTGAGAAGTGCAGTCTTAAGACGTGGCTGAATGTTACGATCTCGTGCTAGAACTTGAATGGAGGAGGGGTCGCTCCTGATGGAGGAGCAAGGAAAGTGGTTTCCTGAGATGGAATCTACTCCTGGAGAAGATGCTGTGAAGACCGTGGAAATGACAGCAAAGGATTGAGAATACGGCAGAAACCCAGTGGATAAAGCAGTGTTTGAGAGGATGGTCTCCGGTGTTGAAAGGAGTTCTGGCGACTGGGGGTAAAATGCTCTTGAGCGGCACTGCACGCTACAGAGAAATCCCTCTTGAAAGGAAAAGTCAACCAATGTTGCAAATGTCATTGTTGTCTTACTTTAAAAACTTGCCACAGCCACCCCGAGTTCCAGCAACTGCCACCCCTGTCAGTCAGCAGCCATCCACATGAGGCAAGACCTTCTACCAGCAAAAACATTACGACTCCCCGAAAGCTCAGATGACGGTGAGAACTTTTCATAGCAATGAAGTAGTTTTATGTATTTATGTATTTATTTATTTGAGAAAGAGACAGAGATAGCGAGCAGGGAGGGGAGGGAGAAGCAGGTCCCCAACTGAGCAGGGAGCTGGATGCGGGGCTTGATCCCAGGACCCTGGGATCATGACCTGAGCCCAAGACAGATGGCTAACCGACTGTACCACCCAGGCACCCCACAATAAAGTATTTTTAAATTAGGTGCGGGGCTCCTGGGTGGCTCAGTCAGTTAAGCATCTGCCTTCAGCTCAGGTCATGATCCCAGGGTTCTGGGATTGAGCTCCACATCGGGCTCCCTGCTTGACGGGAAGCCTGCTTCTCCCTCTCCCACTCCCCCTGCTTGTGTTCTCTCTCTTGCTGTATTTTTCTCTGTCAAATAAATAAATAAATAAATAAAATCTTTTAAAATACATACATACATACATACAAAAGGTGAATACCTGTTTCTTAAAGACAATGCTGTTGCACACTTAACAGACTACAGTGTAGTGTATATGTAACTTTTATATACACCAGGAAACCCAAAATTCATAGGACTTGCTTTACTGTGCTATTCACTTTATCGAGGTGGTCTGGCCAGGAACCTGCACATCTCCGAGGTGTCTGGACTTCACACGCATGGACTTCCCAGCTTAATCCCGCTTTTCCTTCCCACCCTAAACCCTGGCCCTTCCTATCCTCCCCAAGAGACAGGAGCAGGACCAGTCAGCCCGCTATCTGGGCCCCGGAGGACAGCGGCATCCTGCTCTTCTCACGTACGCTAAGCCCTGTGTGCAATGAGCGCTGAGGTCCTGTGGCGGTTTTCTGCCCAGTGTTTCTCCTACCTGGCCCCTTCTGAACAGGCCCGCGACCGCTGCCTGCGTGCAGAATGTCCCCGCACCTCACGGGGGATATTCAAAGCACCCTCACTGGTCTTGCTGCTTTCCGAGTGGCCCCTCAGCCATCCTTCAAACGGCCGGCAGGGGGCTCCACCACCTCGGAAAGCTGCTGTAGTAGGGGCGCAGGAGGGGCAGCGGGAGGGAGAATCCCAAACAGGCTCCGCGCTCAACACAGAGCCCCACGCCGGCTCGACCTCACCACCCTGAGATCGTGACCTGAGCCAAAATCAAGAGTCAGAGGCTTGACCACCCGAGCCGCCCAGGCGCCCCTGGAAGCTGATCCTTTAGCAGCTCTGTGCAGCCTTCCAGAAGTCCAAATCCCTGAACTTAGCACACACAGCAGAACTTCATAATATGGCCCTGCCCACCTACCCAGGTTCACCTCCCACCTCTCCCCACATGCAGATACCCCTCTGCAGTCCATTCCCTTTGCCTGGGGCCCTCTTCCCACTTTCTTTAAAAAAGTTCAAAAAAACTCCAAAACATGCTGGTAAAATAGATAAAACAATCACCATTTGAATCTAGTTTTCTTTTTCTAGATGATTCCTATTTATCCTTCAAATTCAGCTCTAGGATGACCCCTTCTGAAAAACCCTTCCTGAGTCCTCAGACTGGGGTAGGTGCCCATCTTTTGTTCTACCAATATCTTAGTTCTTAACACGTTGTACTCTGTGTTAGCATCTGTCTCTTTTTATTACAGACTCCCTAAGACAGTCTGTGTCTTCTTTTTTTTTTTTAGATTTTATTTATTTGAGAGAGAGAGAGAGAGCACACACAAGAGCACATAAGCTGGGGTGGGGGGAGTGGCAGAGGAAGAGGGAGAAGCAGACTCCCCACTGAGCTTGGAGCCTGACACGGGGCTCAATCCCAGGACCCTGAGGTCATGACCTAAGCGGAAGGCAGATACTTAATGACTGAGCCACCCAGGCAGTCTGAAGAGTCTTTGTCTTATTTAATTTTGCATCCCTAAGGCTACAGTGTGCAGTTGTACAGGTTATGCACTGCATCAGGATTTCTGCTTGAGGAAGTGAGTAGGGGACGAAGACAGTTAGCCAACAGTGCACTCTGGGACAGGACTGTATCCAAACTTTTTTCTATTTGCACAAAGATGCCACAGAGGACATCAGGGGCCCCCATATATACCTTGTATATAGATAGGCCTTGTTACAGAATTGGCACACAGTATTATAGTAGGTGCTTAAAAATGTTAAATTGAGTAATGACAGATGGATGGATATTCTAGACAGGTATCAAAGAAAGACACAGTGGGGAAGCTTGGGGCCAATTTGTAGAGGGTCTAACCCTTAGTCCAGAAGGCAATGAGGAAGCTTTGAAAATTTTTGAGACTGTGACTTAGACTCGCAAACTACTCAGGCTTGAAAAGGAGACTCAGAGAAGTGAAGTGACTTGTTCAAGGTCACACAGAACATTCCTGGCTGAGCCCAGACTTGAACTGGCTTCTCTCGTCCCCAGCTCCCTGCTGGCTCTTTCACACTGCTCTTCCAGGGAAGCCTGCCAGAACCAAGGCAGAGTCCTCCGAGTCTCCAAGAAAAGTCTTCCCAGCCTTCCCGACACACTCCTGGCAATGGAGGGCTGGGGGCCGATAGCTGGGCTAGAGGCCAGGGAGAAAACCTCCTGCATTGCCCACCCCTTGTCAGTCTTCAGGTTTGCCTACTTGAAGGTGGGCAATCACCAGCCAGGTTTCCGCTCCTCACACAAGACGAGTGCTCTACTGTCTGGAGCCTCTTTTTCCCTAAGAAGGATTTCCCTCCTTGCAATCCTTCTGGCTGCTCTTCTGTGGGCCCTGGCCAATGTTCTCAGAGACTTCCAGAACCACCCAGCTTGGGCTGATGGGCCTGGTCCACAGCGGTCTTCATGAGGGCATGTGGCGTTGGTCTGAATGGAGCATGGGGTCTGATCTAACCCAGGGGTCTCCCTGAGGAGACTTCTTGGACATCTTGGAGCATGTCTCATGCCGCTGGGACAACGTCTATCATCTGTGGTCTGTTGTGTTCATGTTATGATCTTCCGTGACCCCCAATTCTCCTTCTGGCTCCTTCCTCCCGGGCCCCTGGTCCAGCTCTCTCTGGTGGTTTCTCAGTACTCTGGACTCTGAAGAAAGGACTTTATCCTTTTCCCTTTTCAACTGCATTTCTCTAGTTTTGCAGAGAGATTTGACTTTCCAACCTTTGTCACCAGTTAGAGGAGCTCTGTCCTTTGGCGCAGATGACAATGAGGATGGTAACATTATCCTCATGGATATATCAAATGTGTGTTCCTCTCCAGACATGACACTTGCTGCCTTTATAAAAATTAGCTCACTAGACACTCACAGCAATTCCATGGGGTAGAGCTCTCAGTAGCCCCATTTTACAGATGAGGAAAACTGAGGCACACTGGATAGAGCAACTTGCCCAGGGTCACCCAGCTGAGATCTGTACGGGGGCAGTGATGGCCAGAGCGTGCATGTGCTTACATCGAGACACCTGAGCCTGCTGAGGTCATGGATACAAGGGGGCCTCTCACTCTGAGCAAGCGGGTCCAGGGGCCACCCACCGTCACTCTCAGGCTGGGCCTTCCCTAACCTGCTCCATCCTCCTGCAGGATGGCCCTGGGATCCGAACAAGCAGAGAGAACAAAGCCTGCCCACGAGGCCCACCTGGATGACAGGTAACTCCCCTCCTTGACAGCTGTGTCTAAACCCTTCCACTCTATCACGAGAGGCTCTCTAATTGATCTGGCATAATTAGCTCTTTACAAAGTCATCATAATTTCCAGTGAGCGGTGACAAACTAATTGATGGATGATTTTAGTCCACAGCTTTACTAGGTATGAACTTAAGTGTAATTAACTATCATTAATTAACAGAACACTTTTTCTCTTTAAATATACAAACGAGGCAGGCTCCACACTTATCCCTCGTCTGCCTCCACGATGCCTGAATGATAAGGCTAGAGGCTCTGTCAGAAGCCAGTCCCTTAAGGGTTTCACGTTGGGGCTGTCCGTATTTGAAGACGTTCGCCTCTTGCCTCCTGTCCTCCTTTCCATGTCTCGTTTCTTATCTGTCCACTCCACAGGTAACCTTTCCCTGACTTTTGGGTAAAGACTGAGATAAAAACAAAACAAAACGACCCAGAGCCTCTGATTCTCCACAGTCACTTGCAACCAGCCCTCTCCCAGCCCTCAAAGGGGTGACATTCTCTTTGGATTTCCTCTTCTCCTTTCAGTGGTCAGCTCCCCATTACCCGCCTCTGTGGGCTGCTATTAGGGGAGCGGAGGCCAGGCTGCTCACGGCAGGGCAGCTCGGTGGGGGGGGGGGGCTGCCTCACGGGGCCTCCCTCCCCGCTGGGCAAACTGTCCCTGCTTTTGATTATTTACATCAGCGCTTCTCTTCACTGGGGCGGAAAATTGAGACGACCGCCTCACTGAGGAATACTTCCCTGGCACCCTGTTCTTAGACACGACTTGGCTCAGCTCTCAGGGACAGAAAGGCTTCCCCTGTCAGGCACGTGGTGCCTTAAGGCCCCGTGTGCCCTCTCGGGGTTTAGGTTTCTCGTCCCCAGTCCCGTCATTCTGGTTTTCTGCCCCTTCCCTCCTCATTCCCCAAATTCCTGGACACATCGCCCAGAAACAAAGCCGGAGAGTAAACACCGCTTCCCGCGGTGACCCAGGACGGACGAGCCGTGGGGACAGACACCTCCGGGCTGCCAGCGCCCGACACTCACCATGGTTTGTCCCTTGATCCTTTTGCAGAAAAGACCGTGTGCTGTTTGCTGCTGGAGGTAAGGAGATTGTCTTTGGGCGTTTTGAATGGCTTTGAGGTGCTGCTGGCAGAGTTCTGGCCGCCGAGACAGGCTTTAGTTTTCACCTGTACTAAGGATGTCCTGGAATTGGAGGGTGGAGATACCGGAGAGGGAGAAGGCCTACACATTGAACCGTGTCTTCTCTCTGCAGAGGAAGGAAGAAGAGAACTCAGCACATCACGGGTAGCAAGTGAGCCCCACGCGCCCACGCACACTCAAGTACACAAGAGGCAGAGAGAAAAGCTATCGTTGCTCTCTTACAGGGTTGGGACCCCAAAGCCCCAGTTCTGACTACGATTTTGTCTGGACATCTGCTCCTATCCCACCAACGAGGAGTGACGACGTTCTGAATTTTTCTACCAAATGGCACGCTAAACTAATACCCGGTTTCTCAAGGAGGCGTCCACCGGGCTTGCTTTCTGCAAAACCAGCCCCACGGGACTAGCAGAGGGAACCAGGTTTTCCCAGAACACGGTGGGATAACCATACAGCCCAAGTGATCCCCAGACAGCTCCTCGGAGGCCACGAGGTCCCTCAGCAGCGGGTAGAGCAGGACTCTCAAGAGAACAAATAGGAAATTCTTGAACCTGACCCCCTCCCTCCCAACCCCAGCAGGAGCATGAAGGTCAGAAGGCCCAGAAGGGCTAAATGAAAGGGTCTTTGAATGCTAGGAAGTGGTCCAGCTTCTGCCCACGTGCCCCTGCGGCCTCTCCAGGCTCACTGAGGGCTAGGCCCCAGCTGCTGGGCTTGGACTCACAGAAGGACATCCCTGCTCGAGGGAGAAGTCACAGATGTGGGGCTGGGTCGAGGCAGACGGCCACAGCTTCCTGAGGTTCTACAGAAAATACTAGAGTTCTGGCAGATATGCCTCACTTGTTCTCCCGCCGTCAGCCCGCGACTCAATGGGCAGGATAGGGATGCTGACCAGGACGACAGCGCACGACGTAAAGTCCTTAACTGTTACAGGGTAACAGGTCTGACCCACGCTAGGGAAGCCCCTCTCAAGAAAAACGCGCACTTACACACGCATGAAAACTTCGTACACAATCATAGGAAGGAATCCTGGACCCCCAAAAGACAAAGGCTCTGAAATCCTAAGTTCCTTCTGGCTCTCTAGGGCCCCCATACAGTGGGGGGGCCCTGTTCGTTCAAGTGCTAAAAAAAGAAAATTACATCAGACGTCCCGATGTGGGGCATCTGCCCGGCTTAGTCGGTGGGGCATGCGACTCTTGATCTTGGGGTTATAAGTTTGAGCCCCACCCACACTGGGGGTCAACATTACTTAAAAAATAAAATCTTCCAGGGGCGCCTGGGTGGCTCAGTGGGTTAGGCCTCTGCCTTCGGCTCAGGTCGTGATCCCAGGGTCCTGGGATCGAGCCCCGCATTGGGCTCTCTGCTCGGCAGGGAGCCTGCTTCCTCCCTCTCTCTCTGCCTGCCTCTCTGCCTGCTTGTGATCTCTGTCTGTCAAATAAATAAATAAAATCTTTAAAAAAATAAATAAAATCTTCCAAAAAAAAAAAAAAAAAAAAGATGTCCTGATGGGAAGAACTAGACATCACAGATCTGAAAATCTGGGTTGAACGTGATAATGAACAAGGTGGGAGCTGAAAATGACAGTCCACGTTGTCCCTCCATCTCCAAGCTGGGTATCAGGCTTTTCTCATGAGTGGGACATTTCTGGCAATTAGTTATTCCAGGTACCTGACCTAGGAGAAGAAAGCCAAGTTCACTTGGTGATCGGGAATGGGCTCTTGGGGGTTTCTCTGGCTTCCCTCACACTGATGGGCTTCCAGACTGTCTCAAGCAGACGGACTCTCGTCCTCTGATGAAGTGGGGCCTGGAGGAGAAGTGGATTTTCAAGCATCATCTGATTGTTGGGGGTACTTCTGCCTGACCAGTGCTTGTAGATTGCCTATACTCAGGAACTTTCCTGGGTAGTTTTTCTTCAATGAGTCAGAGTAGACCCTGCATCCACGCTCCGGTCCCAGAACCATCCTGCTGTAGGTTTTACAAACCAAGAGCCTGTCCCAGGGCATCTGTTTTGAAGTAGTGAGAGAACCTTGGGCTGCGAGCCAGGGACCGGGGCTCCAACTCCAGCCACCCCGCAGTCCTGGGCCTCTGGCCCGGAGTCTGCCACTCACGTAGTCTCAGTGTCCGTGTCTTTATCTGTAAATGAAGAAGGTCCCTAGGTGGCTTCTAAGGTCTCTTGCCTCTCCATTACCATAAATACAAGGATACTTACACCCGCTGCTTCTCTCCTCATCCCTCATGATTCCCGAATATTGTGGTAATAATTACAGCTGAAGTATTGAAATATTTAACCCAGGCAGGGTCTTCCTTGGAGGAATTCATCCTTTGTGAAACTGGACTGGCCTTTACAACCCCTGCGAGACAGGCAGGAAGCAGCCAGGCGTCTCCACCCCCCTCACTGCTGACTGGCCAAAGAAGACCCAGAGCGGCGAGGTGACTCGCCAAGGTCAGGGCCAATGGCTACGCAAGGAATGGGCCTCTGTGCCGTGTGCAGGGGGCCAAGTGGCTTCTCAGGAAGACAGGAAATGGGGTGTGCTGCGACCAAGATTTGGAGCCAGGAAATTAGGAAGTGCAGGACTCCGAATCACAGAAGGTCAGAAATGGATCGAAAGTCAGCCGGTCCGACCTCCATGCTGATGGTTACAGGGGCTATCGGCTACCAGCCTGCAGGGCGAAGCGAGTTGGGGGCCACGTCGAGACCAGAACCAAGCCTTCTCACTTCAAATCCAAAGTTCTTGCTGCCCTTCCAGAGGTCTCCAGAATGAAAATACGACTCTGATGTTTACCACCACTGTTTTGACATTTTCTTCTTTACTCACTTGCTGATCACTTGCTCAAGCTGACACAGTGGGGTTGGGGGGGAAGGATGTGCAGAAATAGTTCTCAGCTCTGGTGGAGAGGTGGGCTTTGATAACGAAGAGAAATTTTGTTTTGCTAAACTAAGAGTTAAAAATAATACAAGTAAATGGAGAGAGACAAATACCACGTGATCTCACTCATATGTGGAATTTTAAGAAACGAAACAAACAAAGTAAAAAACCAAAAAACAGACTCTTAACTAGGGAAAACAAACTGGTGGTTGCCAGAGGGGAGGTGGGCGGGGGGATGGGGGAAATAGGTGAAGGGATTAAGATTAAGAGTATACTTGTCATGGGGTGTCCCGGGGGGCTTAGTCGGTGAAGTATCCATTGCTTGACTTCAGCTCAGGACTCTGAGATCGAGCCCCGTGTCGGGCTCTGTGCTGGGTATGGAGCCTGCCTAAGATTCTTTCTCTCCCTCCCACTCTGCTCCCCACCTAACTCGTGTGCCCTATTAAAAAAAAAAACAAAAAGAGCACACTTGTCCTGATAAGCAGGGGGTAACGTACAGAATGGTTGAATCACTATATTGTGCACCTGAAACTAATATAACACTGTATGTTTACTAGAATTACAGCTTTTAAATAATCATCATCATCATCATCATAGTAAACAAAGATAAATCACAAGGAAGGGTGTGATTAAGGACAAAACGAATGAGCCACACCAATGATTCTAAAATCACCTTCTTAGGGAACTCTGTTCAGTGACCCAGCCAACACGTTCCACTCCTAAATTCACAGAAAAAAATGAAATCAACAGATACGCTTATTTCTTGGTTTTTAGTTCCATAAATTCTCCTCAAATGACCAATTAGAATAACAATTTGTAAAGGAGAGAATTACTCATCAAAACCTGAAGATAGCCCTTTACCCTTAATTTTTTTTAAATGTGTGATTTTGAATTGTAATAAACAGATTAAAGCAGTGTTTCCTATTGAACTGTTCCTTATTGTTCAGACAGGAGTAAATGTATCACTCTTTCAAGGTACCCCACAAAGAGACCCGTACTTCTGTCCCCTGAGCTTCGAGAACAAGCTTGGCAGCCACTGGTACGAGCAAGAAAGGCTGTGTACGGATTTAAAGTGGGGAGCCCGGGTCACAGTGATCAGAGCCTCCCTTAGGAGGCGAGCCGTACACTTCACTCGGCGAAGCTTTTGAAAATGGGGAGAACTGATGTCCTGGGTAGCGCGGAGTGAGTAGATTTTTCAGAAAGATCCAATTCCTATTCAATCGGTGTTTCTCTAGTCTGGGATGACCCGCCCGTGGAGAACTCACATGGTTTTGTCTTTTGGTGGAGAGGTGGGTGGGCTGCTGATAGAGGCAGACAGGGTCCCGGTTTCTCGTAAAAATGTACTCTGTGCGGGGGCAATGTCCTTGGGTAAAGCATTCCAGATTTCTATGACAATCATTCTGACGCGAGTCCTCACCTACCCTGGGCTTATTTTTTTTCTGTTTTGGTTAAGGAACAGCCTAAGGTAGATCCTTATAATTATACTTATTCCACCTGCCCTGCCCAGGAAGAGTTAATAGAACATTGCATTTTTTATTCACTATTAAAATACGTTATAGACTTTTATAATTTTTAGAGAAAAATTCTTTTTCTCCAATTTTTCTTTCTTTTTTATTTTTAAGATTTTATTTGTTTAGTTGACGGAGAAATCACTAGCAGGCAGAGAGGCAGACAGAGAGAGAGGGGGAAGCAGGCTCCTTGCTGAGCAGAGAGCCCGATGGGGGCTCCATCCCAGGACCCTGAGATCATGACCTGAGCCGAAGGCAGAGGTTTAACCTACTGAGCCACCCAGGCATCCCTCTTTCTTTGTTAATGTAAATAGATGCGTTAGCAAAACGGAAATCAATTGCTGTTTTGGACTATTCTTTTTCAACTAGCATTATTCTATTTATACACTACTGATTCTCATATACCGATCACTTAAAATGGTTACGTAATAGTCAATCGTTGCTCTATATTATTGAGCCACTTTTTAAGCCATGTGCTTACCGTCTGGTTTTTTGGTTTTCTTTTTTGGCTTTTATTTAAAAAATAATTTATTTAAAAAGTGTTTTAGAATTATTTCTTTGAGGGATCGTTTCCAAAGCAAAAGACTGCAACAGTTCATCACTCTTACGACACGTTTCTTTCTGGACAGAAAGACCAAACCCATCTACTGTGCTAAAGCTAAATACAAATAACAAATATAAATAAATAAATAAATATTCCACTTACTACTAAAGTGGAAACAAAGTCACTGTGAGAACGCCCATACGGAAGTAAGTGTCAAGAACAAAGTCTGTGATTGATCTTGGCTTAGCAACCTCTGTTCACACCCCTCTGTCCTCTGGCCAACACTACTAATAATTTATTAAGAAAGTCCCCTGTATCAGGCACTCTATGAAACGCTTGATTTCCCTTAGAGCATTTAATTCTTTCAATACCCTAAGAGAGGTATTATTACTAGCTCTCTGCCACAGATGAAAGGAATGAAGTTCAGAGACATGATGTGCCCAAGGTTACAAAGCTAGAAAACACCAGAGCCCGTGGTCTGAGCTCTACTACCTGACAATCCTGGAAGACGCTGTAGTGGACGGAGGCAGCCTGGAAGAGCCCTGAGGACCCCCCACCCTGCCCTGCCCACCTGTATGGGCATTCCAGCACGGCACTCCTGCTCCCTTAGGAAGAGGAAAGAGATGCCTTTTAGGTCCCGGTCAGCAGTCCCACGCCCACAGCCTGAGGCCCCAGCCTTGAGGAGCTGGAGACCCCAGGACCGAAGACCAAATCCTTTTACTTGTTTTGCATTTCTGCCACAAGAAGGCCAGACCGTAGCCTCAGCAGCTAGCTGATCACCTGCTTCACTATACAGGCCTTAACCATCCAGTTGTGACTCCAGGGCACACAGCTGGAGACCAGTGTCTCCACTGTGTCTGTGGTGTGAGTGGTGGGCTTGCAGAAACTGCCTCCCAGTGTTCTGAAAATCTCTGGTAAGTGTGGGGAGCCTGGTGTCTCCACAGTCCTCTCCCTTGCTCTCCACTGGCTGGAGCCACCTGGTCCTTGAGCAATTCCATTTCAGTAAAAATGTGGACCTCTCCCACCCCATGCTTATTCACTGATATATTTTCATACTCACAGCATCGATATCCTGCATTGAAAGCCTCAGTGCAGATGCCTCATTGAATGGCTGAGCCAGCTACCAACACCCAGTGTGGTTCCCTATACCAGCTTTAGAAAGAAACTGTCCTGAATTTTCCGATATGGCTCTTAGGGGACCCATCCCCTCCCAGGAGACTTTGAGCACCGCTGTCACCTGTGGCCCGCATGGCTGTGCTGGCTCACTCAGGCTTAGGCTAGCCTTTGGCTTTCTTATTCGACAGCGAGGACTCTCTTTCAGCCCCCCACCTCGGAGGGCAAGTGCTTGGCGGATGATGAGCTCGGCTCTGTTTTATCAATGGATTCCATCTGCACTACGTAGGAGCCGCAGTTGGGATGCTATCCATAAAGGACAACCCCGAATTCCAAGTGACCATCTTCCAAAAGAAGACTGGAGCTGGAAGGTGAGGGGCCCAGCACGGACCCCGGCACAGGGAACCTGTCACCTCCCCCGCGTCCCTGCCCCTGAAGCAGGTAGTCTCCAGTTTACAGCCATGGACACGAAGGCAGCCCGAGTTAGAGAAACTTGTCTGGAGTCACAAGGCAATTAAGTGGCAGAATCTGAGCCTGCGGTCTCATTTGCCATGATGGTCGTTAGACACTAAATATAGTGCCATGGTGGTTAGGGGAAGTGTATTGACCTGGTGGGATATTCTCAGCAGGGGATAAAATGAAGACACAGCAAAGTCAAGGGACTGTGGCAGGCAGAGCCATGTCTTCTGCCAGAGTGCTGTGAGCCCCTCTGGAATGCCTCCTCCCTCCTCAGGCCAGAGGACCTCTTTAAAAGATCCTGGGGCCTGAGCGGAAGTGCTCCTGAAGGCATGGGGGCCTGCCACCAATCAGCGTATACTGGGTCTTCTTTACCCTCTTCACCTCCTACCCACTGCCAGGCAGCGGGCACCGTCTGCAGCACTTAGACAAATGCCACTGTGGGCTGGTGGGTGGTGCCAGCTCGGTTCTCAAATCCCTCCAGGCTCTAGCTGGGCTTCTCGGTCTGGTCACTCTGTCCATTCATTCAGTTAGGAGGAGAGACGGCGTTCTTGAGTGCCTCTGCGTCAGGCACCGTGCAAGCTACTTTCCCGCCTTCCAGCCCATGCAATCTACCCAACAGCCCAACAATGTGGATGCTGTTGGCCTCCTTGGTTTAGATGGGAAAATGAAAGCTTAGCAAGATTATGAAACAAGACCAAGGTCATGCAGCCCTCACCATTTGAGAGGAGAGCCCACGTCCACCTAGCCCAAGCCAACGCTCTTCCCAAACCACGTTCTCTTCTCCTCTACACTTCAGCAACGCGTTTCTCCCATGATTCTTCACAAAGCATTTCCCATTTTCAGAGCTGGCCTGAGACACAACTCTGAAGCTAGAGAACTTGAGATCTTCTTTATCTCCCCCTTGAGCTCTCCCCTCTCCTTTTCTTGGTTATTTATACTAAGGTGCAAATTTCTGGCATCACCTCCTGCTGGGCATGACTTGGGGAGTCCCAGGGACTTTCCAGGGCCCTAAAATACTTCCATCAGCCCTCAGGGGTGAACCCCAGTCCTCAACAGGCACCAAACCTAGCTCTAAGAAAAAACCACAGCAAATATAGACTCTGGGGAAACAAACTCATGCAGACACTGCTGGGGTACTTTCAAGGGATGACATTTCTCTGGAGACCAACCGCTGATGATAGCAAGAACCAAACAGGAATCCACAGCCTTTGATCTGGTAATCTGGTAACTAAAGTCTGGAAAGTAGACCTCAAGGAAATCATTTGCCCCCTCCCCCCTCTGCAAAAAAGTTCAAAGATAGTCTCAGTGTGGCACTGTTTACAATAGTAAAAAATATCACAAGTGACCTGAATGATCTATAATAAAACAACTGAAAATGACAGGAACAAGGGTCATTATCATCCCAACCTAAGGAACGGTGTGTGTGAGATCATGTGCCCAAGCCCACAAGGAAATTACAAATATCACAAATCATGTGTAACCATGAATCATTACTTTACAAAAACAAAAAAAAAATGTAACACGCACACTCACATCTATATGAATACATAATGTAGACGGATGGGGAAAAAGAGGATATAGGATGGATTGCTTAATAGGGTTAGTTTTGTTACAGCTGTTTAAGTCCATGTAAGACAAAAAAAAAAATCAAACAAACAAAACCAACTACTAACACATCCTTAACCTGAGAGGGGGCAAAGGAGGGCGAACAGGTGCAAATACAAAGGTAGTAAGGAGTCAAACGTGTTTAAGTCACCCTTGTTCATTCGTTCATTCACATGTAAAGCATTTCCTAGGCACGACACCGTGTGCCACGCACTGGGATAGGATGGTGGCGATGAGACACTGTCATTGCCAGAGGGTTCCCTCAGGATGGGGGACACTCCAGATCCCGGGCTGGCCACCACTTGGTCACCCTGAGTGGTGGAGGAAGGCTGCTGCCAGCAGGACCCGAGGACTAGCCCTCCCACATTATGGGACTCTGCCTGCAGCCAGAGCCCGGATTCTCTTAATAATACCAGGCCTTTTGTTGTCCCGGTAGTGGAGGGGTTGACAAGTTCCTCTGCATGGTATTAAGGCTTCCATCAGAACGACTGCCTCCCACAACCACCCAACAGACCCACTGCACAAGCCGCATGAGTCCAAACACGGGAGCCTCCAAAGCTTAGGCGAAAACTGGTGGCTTCCGGCTTTAGGATAAGCTGTTGGATTCTACCTTAGGCTGGCACAGCTAACCTCCTCCCCGCCCCAGGGGTGCCACAGGGACAGGTGTGACAGGCAGCTGGAAGCTGGGTGAAGCAGGAGGCATGGACTGCTGTGTCTCTGGGGAGAAGATAGGCAAATGGGGATTCCCAATGTCTAAAACACCTGAACAGCTGGACTGAATCTTCCCATCAGTAGCTTTTCCCCAGAGGTAAGTGCTTACAGAGTCCCTGTCACAGGCATGCCCTGTCCACACCCCACAGGAGGTGGGGAGGGTCCTGCAGCAAGAGGTAGAGAAAGGGGCCTATCTCTGGGACCACTCGGTGCAGCAAAGCCAAGGCCCCCAAATCTGTATTTTTTTTAAAAGATGTTATTTATTTATTTAGCAGACAGAGATCACAAGTAGGCAGAGAGGCAGGCAGAGAGAGGGGGAAGCAGACTCCCTGCTGGGCAGAGAGCCTGATGCGGGGCTTGATCCCAGGACCCTGGCATCGAGACCTGAGCCGAAAGCAGAGGCCTTAACCCACTGAGCCACCCAGGTGCCCCAAATATGTATTTTTTAAAAGTCCCAAGGTGGGACGCACTGGATGGCTCAGTCGGTTAGGCCTCTGCCTTCGGCCCAGGTCATGATCTCAGGGTCCTGGGATCGAGTCCCACATCTGGCTCCCTGCTCAGCGAGAAGCCTGCTTTTCCCTCTGCCCCTCCCCACTGCTCCGGCTCTCTCTCTCTCTGTCAAATAAATAAATAAAATCTTAAAAAAAAAGAAAGGTGCTGAGGTGATTCTCCTGCTCTGTGCCAGCTTTGGGAGTCACAGGAAATGTGGACCAGACACTGCTGTCTTTGGAATCGGAAGGATCTGGGCTCAAATCCCAGACCTGTCACCCATTAGCTCTGTGACTGTGCAGATAATGTAACCCACCCCCTGAGCCCTAGTTTCCTTACCTATAAAATGGGGACAACACTGTCCACGTCATAAGGTTGCAAGCAGGCAGGTGCCCCCCCGGACACTGAGGCGCCCTATCTCGCCACACATCTCATGCTGTCATCCCTGGCTGACTGGCCTAGGCGTCCTGTCATTGGACGCACCTCGAGGGCAGGTGCCTCGTTCCCTCTTATCCCTGGCAGTCAGCCCTGTGTCTTGCCCTAATAGGCACTTGCTGCTTTCAGCGTCGAAGAAATGAGTGTTGGGAGGATCGACAACCCAGAGGAGGTAGCGACCAACTCACTTACTGTGATAAGTGCCAACTCACTTATTTTAAGTTCCCCATCTGCATGGAACCGTCGATTTTTTTTTTTTTAAATACAAGGAGTAGCCTTACTAAGTGGGTAGCTCTTTCTCCCTGCCCCTGAATTAAAACGATTCCATGTACAAGAATCCTCTGTGAGCACACTGTTGGAAAAAAACACAGGCTGAGGAAGAAGAGGCCACCGGGGCTCGATCTGTCTCTGTCCTGACTTCCAGTCTCCAGAGCGCAGGGCCACAGCCTCTTCCAAGAGAAGCTGGGAGGTCTCAGCTCCCTGCGAAGCCCACGGCGGCACCCAGAACCACTCACCCCACAGGCTGCCGGGGTCCTGCAGCAACCACTAATAACGGAACCACTTCTGTTCTCCTTGGAGTGGCAGTTGGCAGTGGCAAACAGGAAGTTGTCTTGAAATAGGGTGTGGTTGTACCCTGTCAATATGTGCGTACAGAGACACACACTTGTTTTGTCTCTCCCCGGCCCCCTTCTGTTTGCCCCTGCCCTCTTTCTTCAGGAGTAGAAGGTCTGAATTATTTTGGGGAGAACAAAGCCTTTTTACCTGATTGAAGATCACCCACTGACTACCACCATGCGCACAAAAACCCGGGGCAGAAGGCCATCTAACATAGACAGAGGGTCTGTCTTCCGACCGCCAGTCACTCGCTTGTGGCAACTGAGTTAGTGACTGTGTGTGTGAGCCAGTATGAGCTTTCTCCTCTACGTCACCGTGGGCACACAGGAAACAAAACCTGAGCGAGAAACCAGGGCAGGTACACCGCCAGTCATCCTAGGGAGCCGGCCAGCCTGCCCGGGGTGGGGGGCTGGGGGACCGGCCAGCAGCGTCCTCCTGGGGCCCGCCGTGGGCACACCCGGGACCGAGGACCCCCCCACCCCAAGTAGGAAATGGGAAAAATCACAAGTCCTGAGTGTCAAGTGATTTTCAAAGTTCGAGGGCAAGAGACCCGAACTATTTCTTCATGCAAATTACATATGAAAATGACCAAACTGATGGCCGGGGAGGTCTATGCACTGAGTGAGCTGCGCAGAGGTGCAGAGAAGTGGGGGTGACGGGTGGGTGAGGTTCCCGTAGCTAGGGGAGGTGTGCCATAAAAATTTTCCACTCCACTCCTTCCCAGGCCCCGAAGCTAGCACCTCCAGAAGGGCTGTCAAAACAGACTGGTCCCCAACCCGGCCTCCTACTCCTGACCTCCCTCTGAGGCAGCTCCTTTCCTCCCTGCATGCCTCAGCCCTGTGTGGGCTCCGGCGCCAGCCCGCAGCCCCAGAGCGCGGTCTGTGCTACACCTCGGACTTGCTAAATGGATCGTGGGCTGACAGCACGCTCCGCCTGCCAGGCGCTCTCTTCCGTGACCTGGGCCCAGCCCCATGCCATCCTGGGTGGCAGACGGGCCCTGCGCTCACACTTACACATCCCGGGGAGACAGCCTTGCCGTTTGGATAAGGAGGCTGAGCCAGTGACACGCTGGGCGACGCGACTCGTGGGAGCCGTTTCCTGGCTCCTGGCTGAGGGCCCTGGCCAGTCAGAACGCACCACTTCCCCTTTAAGAGAGCACGCCCAGATGCGATTAGGGAAAGGCAGAAAGAAAAGCCCGGAACAGTCAGGGCTGTATCCCAAATTTGGCAGATGAACTTGGGTTTTCCTGAGCTGCACTCACAAGGTGTGGTCAGAGGCAGCGGCCTCCCTGGGGGCTGATTTGGTGTTTGGGAAGGGCAGGGTGGGTGGGGGGGCCCTGCCGCAACCCCCACCCCCACTCCCATTCCCTGGCTTGATGGCCACGTGCAAACTGCATGGGCCGGGCTCCCGGCTCCCGGAGCTGCTGTGTGCTCGGGCCTGGTCCGGGCCGCCTGAGGGAGCTCAGGCCTTTCCGCTCCTCTTTCCCCCAGGGCCCGTCCAGCACGCAGGGCAGAGTCCACGGCAATGCCTGGCCCTGTGCTTTCGAGAGTAGAGACATCATTATAAAGACTGAAAGATACTTTTGTGGGACATTTTAACCACTAATTCCAGAGGGGAGTTCACTCATTCCGGCTATTCAGGGAGTTCATTCCTTGAGCTTGGCATGGAGACTGGGGGGAAGACGACAGTCCAAAAAAACCCCAACAGTCCACAAAAGGCCACATGTTGTAGAGTTCCACTGATAAGAAATATCCAGACCAGGCAAATTCATAGAGACAGAAAGCAGATCAGTGATTGCGGGGGACTGGGGAAGAAGGCAGCGGGGAGTGACCACTTAATGGGTACAAGGGCTCTTTTGGGGGTGACGAAAATGTTTTAGAACTAGGTAGAGGTGATGGTTACCCAGCATAGGGAACAAACTCACTGCCATGGAACTGTATGCTTTAAAAGTGTTAGGTGAGGGGGCACCTGGGTGGCTCAGTCGATTGAACTCCCATGGCTCTTCGTTTCAGCTCAGGCTGTGATCTCAGGATCGTGAGATCGAGCCCTGGGTCAGGTTCTGCGCTCAGTGTGGAGTCTGCTTGAGTCTCTCTCTCGCCCCCTCCCCCCTGCTCTCTCTCCCTCAAATAAGTAAATAAATCTTTTAAAAAATTGTGAGGCGAAGTTCACCTCAATTAAAAAAAAAAGAAATCTAGTGGCAAAGTGCGTTTTGGGCAATTTTATCTTCTACTGAGATCTCTGCTGTGTTCCAACATTTTTTTGTAAAACCTGGTTACTACCTGATAAATCTAAAGTCAATCCTGGCTGAGGAACATATGTCCTCTAATAAGGAGAAATAAAAACGAACTTCTAAGAGACAAAGGGTTTATAAGCCAAGAAGTACAGCTCTATGGAGAATTTTCAGCCCAGGGGAAGACAGTATCCTCTCAAACCAGGCCACATACGCGAAGCAGGGCCTTCCTGCCTTTGCAAGACCGTCCCACGTTGGGACCATTCCTTCAGTGGCTTACCAGCATAACCGAAGCCGCCAGAGGGAGTCTCCCGAGGCGAATAATTCAAGAGGACGTGACTTCGGGCCTCTGGATTCTTGGCTCCCTTTCCCCTCTTGGAGAGTTTCTTCCCAGAATGAAGGAGAACTCATCAGTTTCTGACGGGGAGGGTGTAGTGCTGGTTGGCCAAGCAGAACTGGTCTCCACAATTCCATTTCTTTGGGATGGAGCCAGTGGGAATGAGGGGGTGTGAGCCGACCACCCACCTGACCCAGGCTCACTGGAGGGAGCGACCGGTCTTCCTTTCCCAGTCACTTGCAGCTTTGCCTAGAGACAGGCTGCTTGTGTGGGTAAGGCTGTGAGCCTTCTCTGGTGAACCCTAGGCCAGTACGTCAAGGGCCCATGGGTACACTTCCCACGCTTAGGGGACTGTCAAGAGGAGATCTGCAGGATGTTGCCATGTTTCACAGATGAAAAGGCAGGCTCTGTGGCCCGGGAGCGCTAACCTTTCCAGAGACAAATGTGAACAGCTTTCCTAGTCTCTGCTGAGTTCCAGGATAACCCACGGGGCAAGAGCTGTGAACAGCTTCCTTGGGTCAACTCTCCCAGAGCCCTTGATCCTTCTGAGCACCTTCCCCTGCCTCTTTCACCCTGTGCTCTCCTATTACCTCCAGCACCCAGGGAATGAGTTGGTGGCCTACATTCTCAACAAACAGGTGGTTTAGGATAAAAAGATGCCATATTTACCTCTACTGCTCTAACATTAGAACCTTAATTCTAAATACAAAACCAGGCAGGTTCAACCCAGTTAAAAAATGGACAAAGGTCTTGAACACACACATTTCTCCAGAGGAGATATGCACACGGCCAACAAGCACACGAAAAGATGCTCAACATCATTAGTCAGTAGGAAGCAAATCAAAACCACAATGAGCTCCAGCCTCACACCTACTAGGGCGGCTGTATATAAAAAAATAACCCAAAACAACCAAAATGTAAAATGACAAGTGTTGGCAAGGATGTGGAAAAATTGGAACCCTTAGGCGCTATCAGTGGGACTAAAATGGTGCACCCTCTATGGAAAAGAGTTTGGGGGAGGACCTGTGTGGTGCAGTCAGGTAAGGGTTAGACTCTTGATGTCGGCTCAGGTCATGAGCTCAGGGTCATGAGATCTAGCCCTGGGTCGGGCTCCGCGCTGGGCACGGAGCCTGCTTAAGATGCTCTCTCTCCCTCTGCCCCTCCTCCTGCTTGCACTCATGCTCCATCTCTCAAAAACAACAAAAAAGAAAGGAAACAGCTTGGTAGTTCCTCAAAAAATTAAACACAGAATTATCATAGAATCCAACAATTCTGCCCTAAGGTATATACCCGAAAGAACTGAAAACATGTGCCCAAACAAATCCTTGTATACAAATGTTCATAGTAATACTAGGAACAGACTGCTTCAGGATAACTCAGGGCTGGGGCGTGTGGGTGGCTCAGTTGGTTGGGCATCTGCCTTCAGCATGGGTCATGATCCCTGGGTCCTGGGATCGAGTCCCACCTCTGGCTTCCTGCTCCGTGGGAAGCCCGCTTCTCCCTTCTCCATCTGCCTGTTGCTCCCCCTGCTTACACTCTCTCTCTGTCAAATAAATAAATGAAATCTTTAAAAAAATATAAAATACAAAGGATTAACTCAGAGTTACCTTCAAAACCCTTCTTGGAATCACTAAAAGGATGTAATTTTTAAACCTAATTAAGTTATTTATTTTAGAGATAGGGACAGAGAGAGTAGGGGAGGGGTAGAGGGAGCGGGAGAAGCAGACTGTGCTGAGCGAGGAGATCATGACCCTGAGATCATGACCTGAGCTGAAATTAAGAGTTGGTTGCTTACCTAACTGAGCCACCCAGGTGTCCCTAAACGAGGTAATTTTTAAGTTAATGGAATTAAGGTGGCCAGTAGGCGACAGCTCAGAGGCACTCCAGGATAGTTTTCAAACAAGGCAAATTTGGGTCCATGAAGAAGTGTGAATTTACTTTAAACAATATCACACATGCGCTTGCACACGTGTGCGCACACACACACACACACACACAAGGCATTGAGGCACAGTTCCCTTCTGCCAGCCCCTCATCTCTGCTACAACCGTCATTTCCATCAGAGGGACTCCCATTCCCATGATGGAATCATCACTGCCATCAATGATGGCATCTTAGACTTTGAAGTTGGGACAGAGTAACAGACTCTCAAGAGGCAAGAAGAAGTCCCACAGATAATCACTCTCTGCTAATCCCTGCCGGCCCCCTCTTGGGAGTGCTGTCCCAATCCCTCTTGGGATTGCTGTCTCACCTGGCTTCTCCCCTTGGAGGCCTAACGTGCATGGTACCTTCCAAGCGTGCATCAGGTGGGACAGCACGGCATTTCCATTGAGTGTTGAAGCCTCCTCCCCTCCTTGAGCAGCCCTGCAAAGTTGCATTATATTATATTATCCCATTTCTGCTCCGTGGGAGTCTCCTTGACCCAGTCTTACTTCCCTTTCACCGACACCTTGCCAAATACTTGCTCCTTGAAATCCTTCTCCCAGCTCAACACCCCAGACGTCTTTTTAAACCATACCTCACAAAACATCATTTTTCACTATTCTCATCTCTGGGCTGTCTCTGGCTCTCCTGTCGGTCCTTCATAAACTGTGGAACTCAGAAGAGAGAACTGGGGTCTGATGGGGTCTGAGCAGCTCCTAGCTGTCCATCCTGGACATGATCCTCCTATCCACATAGCTAGAGAGGCAACCTCGATTTTTACATTTTTGATAACTATCACCCCTTAGTCTTATTTCACACATGTTCCTGCCAAGCCATGAAGCCACAGGTATCCTTTAAAAAGGTCATCTGGTTGGTTTAGTCTGGCCTGCTGAAATCGTTTTGGACCCTGACCCATTCATGTATCCGTTCTCCCTCCCAAATCTGCCACCTGCAAACTAGAGAAGCCTGCCGCCAATACCATTCTTCTTCCAAACCCCACAACACAGAGGAGGACGCGGGACGCGGCCAAGTGTGTGGCAGATACGCATCCCCTAGAGAGACCGTGACCTGTGAACTGCGCTCGAGGCCACTCAGCGCAGGTGTGTCACTTAGCCTACATTTCTTCATCTTCCCTCAGAAGGATCTCATGGGCAACTGACAAATGGGGCTAACAACCCCCGTCTTCTTACCAGTGGTGGTGAAAATTAAGCGTAAAGGTCTTAGAGCAGGGCATTGCACAGAGTGAGCAATCAAATGTTGCTTTTATAACTGACAGGAAACACACAAAAAAACCCAAAAACCCAACCACCTGGTTTTCCAATTCTCAAACTACCGCCCTTTTTTTTTTTTTTTTAAGATTTTATTTATTTATTTGACAGAGAGACACAGAGAGAGAGGGAACGCAAGCAGGGGGAGAGAGGGAACACAAGCAGGGGAAGTGGGAGAGGGAGAAGCGGGCTTCCTGCTGAGCAGGGAGCCCCATGCAGGACTCAATTCCAGGACCCTGGGGTCATGCCCTGAGCCGAAGGCAGACCCTTAACTGACTGAGCCACCCAGGCGCCCCCCAAACTACTACCTTATTGGCAACCAAATATAGACAGTAGGCAGCTGAAATCAAGAGGAGCACTGGAGTCCAGGAGCTGGAGTGTCAACCCCGGCTCTCCTTCCAGAATTTCCATGCTCTGGGGTTAATAATACTTGCCCTCCTGGGGCTATAAGGAGGAGTCAATGAAATCAGGCACGTAAAAAAAGGTTTAAAAGTTGAGCCAGGCTATGCAAACATAAAAGAAGAGTTTTATGATTATTACCGTTATAAATAACCCAGATTCCCCCCTCCACTGGCAGAAACTCGCCTGTTAAACCTAGGAGGAACCAGTAGCAGCGTTCAGGCTGCCGGAAGCTGGCCGTTCAGCACAGAGCAGCTGGACTGCTGCAAGGGAGCAGACGCCTGACCTCTCGGGGCAGCAATCCCCTTCTTCCTCGTCTCCGCCCAAAATCCAGGCTGGCTCACAAAGGGTAATGGGTCCTCCCACCAGCCCGCAGGAACACATCGTCTCCCCACGGTCCTGCTGTCGAGACCCGAACCCGAGTCATCCGCAGCAGGAGCCCAGTGGCAATGAAGGGCTGGGAGGGCTGCTCCTAGCTCCTAGCTCTCCTCTCCTCGCTCCCCTGTGGCTTGAGCAAGCATGACCACAACTCATCCGTGGGTTTCTGAGTGGGGCAGCAGTTTCCAAGAACACCAGGCTTTCGTCTCTGCCATTCTCCAGGTGGGCCCCCGGGAACCCCGCTCTTGCCTTGGTTGAGGGTGGGTACCTTCTGAGAGAACAAATGTTCTTTACCGAGGACAAAAATCTTGGGGGAAATTTTGTGCGAAGGGCTATCAGAGGGCCACCGGCTGGCTCCTAGCATCTCCGGGTCAAAGATGTCCCACGGCAAGGGAAGAGGGAAGGAGATGGATGGCCACCCACAGGCCCCTGGGAAAAGAGCAGCTGTCGAAATGGGAGACATAGCTGGCTAAATTTTCCTCTCCTAGCCCATGTGAGGCTGGGTTCCCAACTTCCAGAGGGAATGAACACTGAGGGCAGATTTAAATATATATACATAATTGTTGGCAAGACACCGAGAGGATCACGCCAGCGAATCTATTCACAGATCAGGGAGTCTGCCCGGAAAGGCACCGGGAGGAAGAGGCCCAGAAGGGAAGGTAACATTTTGTCAGATGACTTCTGGGGCCCAATGGTCTACCAGCTACCCCTGCTCAGCCCACCCCTACAACAGACTTCCTCAAGGCAGGTGGGCTGCTGAAATCATTGAAAAATCATCACAGGACACATAAAAGCTTACTCAGACGTTCACCGCCACTGGTGACTTCTTCTTGTGCCTTTGAACATATTTTGTCTTTTTCTCATTGTGTTCCCTTTGACTGTGCACCCACACAGAGAGACGGTGCCTGGTTCTCTACACTCATATGTGTAGGAACAAGGCACAGATGAACCTCGACATCTTGCTGGTGCGGCAGTGCTCCGAGGCAGTTAAGGAACGGAGCTATGGTGGGACCAGGCTCAGTGCACTGGCGTTGTGGGCTGAATTACGTCGCCCCCAAATCTGTATGTTGAAGTCCCGATCCCCAGTATCTCGGAATGTGACTGGATGAATGGGCAGATAAGGCCTTCACTGAGGTGATTAAGTTAAAAATGAGGCCAGTGGGGGTGGGCTCTATTCCAGGAGGACTGGAGCCCTTTGATATAAGAGGGACAACCTGATGAGGAGACAGCAAGAAGACAGCCATCGGCAAGCCAAGGAGGGAGGCCTCCGGAGAAACCGAGCCTGCCAGCACCTTCACCTTGGGACTTCCAGCCTCCACAACTGTGAAAAAATAAATTTCTGTGGCTTAAGCCACCCAGTCTGTGGTATGTTGTTATGACAGCCCTGGCAAATTCATGCAACTGATTTACCTAAATACCCTCGCTGTTCGCCAGATTGGAGAGAAAGAGGAGAGGACAGAGGACAAGGGACTCCTAAGCTCAGACATGCTGTGGAGCAAAAGGAGCTTCTTCCTTAGTCTGAGACGTGCCACTTTGATGGCAAATTGTAACAAGGTCAAAGTGGGGACAGTCTACCGGTCACTGAGGACTGCTGAATCCTGCCTTCCCCGGAGGCCAGAGGCCGAGGGAGCCCACAGGGCCACAAGCATCTGGGATGAAAGAAGATGACTAAGCCACCGCCAAGGAATAACCAACTCTGCCTGATCTATATGTCATTACTGTTGTTCCAGAAAAGCATAAGACCTTGGGGATGAGTGGGCTAGCAAGCGAGGTGGCCACCTGCAAACTCTCACAGGTTTGACCAACCAACTCAAATCTGGCCCAATTGCTGCCTTTGGCATTGGGAATTGGGAATCCATCCAATCTCCAAGTTTGCCGGGATGCCTTGCCCTTCCCGCAGCCTCCAGGACCCTGCCAGACCCTGGGCTTCCCACTGAGTGTGGGGCCCAGCCGAACCACTCCCTGGGGGCCAGGAGTGGACCCCCAGAGGGACGCACAAATGCTTACTGCTGCTAAGGGGCCCAGACACACCAATCAATTATCAATCCAACCACAGCTCTCTCCAGGCTGGCGGCAAGGATCAAAGCAACGAAGGAGGGTATTTGAAAGGTATTGGCAGGCGGAAGTCTGGAGGGCCTAGGAGGGGCGGCGTGCTCTGGGAGGCCCGCAAAGGGCTATTTCTTCACTCTCTCAAGGATTCCAGGGTGGGCGGGACTGGCTAATTCAAATGCAAAAGCCTCAGGGCAGGAAGACTGGGAAACCTCTCCATTCTCCAGCTCCTTGTGGAAGGCCTATAGGTTCCCTCGGGTCCCTTCATTCACTCTGGCCGTGAGGTTATTTACCTGGAGGAGTGGGAGCCCCCATAATCACCGCTATCTGAGAGCACACAAACCAACACATGCTTCGGGCCCCTTCAAAAGGCGAGCCTCAAGTCCTCCCGCAACCTCAGTACAGGAGGAGGAAGAGGGAATTGTTGTAGGGACCGCATGCTTGGGGGTGGATTAGAATCACGCGGGAACAAAGGGGCTCCTCACTTCTGCAGTGTGGTTCCTGGGGTGGGACGGGCAACGGGGAGGGGGAGGCCTGACAGGGGCAAGCCTGGCCCCTCCTTCAGCCTCTTTCTGCTGGGACCCAAGGGCTTCGCTTGTCCTTCACCAGCTCGGCGGGGCTACCATGAGGAAGCAGAGGGCTCGCTCTCAATTAAGAGAAGCCAGACAGCCTCATCATCCTTGTCTGCAAGGTGAGAGGAGGACAACCGCACCAAACCACCGAGAAAACTGCACTCTGCTACAGATGACAGAAACATGGAGGAGGAAAAGAAATCGGCTCCCGGCCTTGCTCAGCAGTTACAACGACGCCACGTTTACTACCTTGGAAATTTCTGCCTCATCCATCCATTCTCATTTGCGTGTGCGAGTCGCTGATGGCAGGTGTGGGCCTGTCTGCGAGGGACCCATGGACCTGCACCAGGGCCGACTTCCCACTCCGAAGGCCTTTCGCACGGCCCACACGACGTTTACTGTTTTCTCCCTCCCTCTCTCCCTCCCGATTTGTTCGTTTAAAATATTTAGCCCGAGGCACAATGAATTGTCTCATTTACAAGCGTTCTCCGGGACCATTAGGCTGGGACTCTGCACTTCTGCTGGAGAAGGTGCTACTCCCCATGCAAATTCCAGGAGCCTCCAACCCAGAGATGGGAGGTGCTCAAGGTACGCTATCAAGGGGTGATTTAATTACACAGCCATTCAGTGGCCAAAGCAGAGCGATTTCCAGCCAACTGTGCTAGTAAATATTATGGAAGCCTTTTCAGAGAGTTCATTCTGGCTTAGTGATCTCAAGCGTGCCCAGATTTCCTCCTCATTCCTGCACACACCCACCCCACAAAGGTGCCACCAGAAGGTGCTACCCACCCCCTACGGGGGCCAGAAGATCCAATGGATAATGCATTAGCCGGGATGCCACCTCGCCGTCGATTATGACTCTTTTTTTTTTTTTACATCACGAACACCCGAGGACCACGGACGCGCAGAGGAGGACAAACTTTGCTAGCCATGAACTTTCCAGCGGCCGGCCCTTCCTCTGCCTCTACACCCCCCCCCCCGCCGGCCCCCGCTCTCGGTGGGTCCCGCCGGGTGGCTTCTGGGCTGGCTGTGGTAGCCAGCGGACCCGGTTCCCGTGGGTGGGACAGCACAGCCACCACAAACCCACTCGGCCCGTGTGAAACAACACCCAATCACTGCATCCACCCTCCCAGAGCGCCCCGGAGGAAATGGCATCATGACTTTCATTTTGCTCCGTTTCTGACCGACCCAAGGAAAACAACTCGTCCTAAGACAATCCTCGGGGTATCCGATGTCAGGGGCTAGGCGGGACGCTCCGGAATGTTATCAAGTGACCTCGAGGAGAAATTAATTTTCAGGACCTAAAATAACCGTCTGCTGCCCAGGCACGGCCAGTTTCCCTCCCTGCAGACGCGGATTTCACTTTCCCCAGCCAGAACAGAACACACTCCTGCATCCCCGTTTCTTCAGAAAAGTCTATAAATAACCGAGGATCAGCAAAATTATGCAAAACACCCTGCTAGGAGAAGAAATGTAAACTAAAACCACTTACAGAGAGACTCAGGCTGCCAACTTAATCTGATTCTACGGCGACTGTAAACATGTTGTACTTTTGGAACCTGAAGAGATCCACATTAGCACGGATGCCATCGCAAAAAAAAAAAAAAAAGAAAGAAAGGAAGAAAAAACAAAACAACAACAGCTAAACAACAAAAGCCCACCCCTGAAACCGTGCAGCAGGGTCCGGCGCCCTGCGCGGTCCGGACCTGCGGTGACCAGCTGCGGCGGCAGCAGCGAGCCCGGCTTGCACACGCCAACTGTTTTGACTACGGGCACTTGTTAAACACAGAGTTTCAGGTCCTACCAGTTGGACACCAGAAGTTCATAGAACTGACCCGGTGCCAAGAACAACAAGCACAGAAAGCGAAACGGCTGCCTCGTGTGCCGTGTTTTTGTTAACTGTTTATGCAAGCCCCAAAGCGATTGGGGAACAATTACGAATAAAGCAGAACTTAAAGAACAAAAGCAAAAGATTACCACCTTGAAGGAAATGGAGATGTTGGCAGATAAAGGACGGACGTCAACCTAGTTTATCGGTGGGGTGGGTGGGGGGTTTTCGGAGAGAATCAGTGGGAGGGGGGAGGGGCAGGTGTCACATGACGAACTGCCGTTATTAGGAGGAACCGGGTGCTTCCTCGAAGCATCTTTTACTTTGAGATCGACTTAAGAGATCTCGCAAATGCTGAGGCCTCAGGGCACATCTGGGGGTGACTGCAGAGGCCCTGGAATTTGGAAGCTGGCAAATCCCATAGGAGGAGAAAGGGGCATGCTGAACAGAGATTTCAAGACACAGGAAAGGGACTTCCAAGCGTCCTGCTCTGTGATGTGAGATCACCGAGCCACTCAGGAAGCAGACAGAGGGGCCCACGTCCCTGGGTTGTTTCTGTCCCGGTCCTGAGAAAGATTTCCCTGCCCTCTTTGGGTTTAGGGTTGCTGGGGTCATGCTTTCGCCTTCATCCGGGACTGCACTCTGTGTTCTTTAGGTGACAGTGAATCAAGTATTTTCATCTGGCAAAATAAAATAAAAAGGAATGTTTACATCGCCTGCTTAACCAGGGTTTCCATTTCTTCTCCAGAATGCGTTCAGCACCATCTCAGGTGAGGAACAAGACAAGAGGATTAACCCGATTGTCTGAGGATTTGAAAAAGTGAATTCCAAGAGAACTGGGGTATAGATGTAAGAGTGGGAATTTTAAATTGCTGAATGGACTCAAGACCTCCTCCCATTATCTATCTATCTATCTATCTATCTATCATCTACCATCTATCTATCTATCTAAGGAGATTTCAAAATGCAGCAAGCAAGCCCAGCTAAGAGAGTCTCTTTTTAAAACGGGCTCGGGAGGCCATAAGGGAAGGGGAATATTTGCATGTCCTTATTGTAGGAGCCAAGAACTTTTAAAAAGACCTTTTAGCCAGCTGCAAGCCCTCAGCTGGGACTTAACTTCCTCCTCATTAAGACACCTGAATCATCCTCACTATTCATCTCAGAAAGAGCCCATGCAATTAATATGGTTCAATCCCTTATTTGTATATTAACCTGACCAATCCCAGCTAGCCTAGTTTCAATGCCTCCTTTGCACAGAGGACCTGAATGAGGACTGCACACCTAGCCCTGCCCCTTCTTTGTCTTCCTTAGGACACGGTCCAGGTTTCTACCTGAATCTGTGTCTCCTCAATTCCAACTCTAGCGGCACAAGTGAATGCCTGTTGGCTTAAATTTTCATGACTTCCTTCTTGGTCCACACTATTTATCTATCATCTATCATCTACCTTCGATCCAAAGAATCCAATGTTGCCACTTTCCCACTCCAGAGGGTTAGGAAAAAGCAATGAGTAAGTAGTAATAGGTTGTTGGGATAACCACCGTGACTTAGGCCAGATTCGTGTTTATTCTGGAGAGTAAATGTTGTTCCTCTGGTTCCAGGGGTCAGCACTGTGATGGTGGACATGAGCCCACCTGGTGGCTACGAGCCCACATTTTATTACAAACTAGATATAGAAATAGTTTCGCTGTGATCTGAAATGGAGCCCCCCCCCCCCCCCCGCCCAAACCACAGCAACTGCTGGACAGATCAACAGAGAAGAGCAAAGGCATCCAAGACAAAGGAAGGAGGAGCTGAGGAGGAAGACGGCTGGGGGTGGGGGAGGGGAGAATGGGGGGAAGGGCTTTCGTAGGAGAGAAGGATCCGGTGGGGCCCAGGGAGTCGCTAACCACCTCTGGGCTCTGGGTTGACAACTGACTCTAGAGAGTGACCCCAGAACTTTTGTGAGGCGTGCCCTCCACGGAGAGCGCCATGGTTCACGGGTCCCCTTCATGCTCATTATGTTATTTGCCCCTCAGAGACATCCTGAATGGGCAGGTCCCAAGCAATGAAGGAAGCAAGCTGAGGCCCAGGAGGCCTCTGTCTTAGCCCCACCAGCGAGATGACTCCCGTGCTGCTCTGGCCTGGTGCTATTCGCAGAGCACAGGGTTTATCCTTCCCATGTCCAGACAAGTACACCGAAATTCTGGGGAGGCCACAGGTCATGTCCAAGGCCACACTGCAAATAATATGCAGCACTGGGTCTCCTAATTGCTCGTCCAACCTTTCTTGCTTACCTCTACCATGTTCCCAGAACACTTAATGATTGACCCAAAAAGGCCACAAAAGTGGCCGTATTTTAAGAGCACGTCATCTCTAGAGCCTTAGAACTGTCCGCATGGCTCTTTGGCAGCCGTTCACACTGCGGCTCCCCAGCGCAGGAGGTGCCTCTCCACGCCTGCGGGCTTCAAACACCTGGACAGCGGAGCTCATATGTCAACGGGAAGCCACCATCTCCGCCCCATGAGAACCCTGTCCTTCTTCGTCTGCTTTCTTCACCCACGTGCTAACCCCTGGCTCTTCCCCTAATCCTCGTCCAAGGAGAAGCCCCAGCAGAGCGTCCCAGCAGGCCTGCCAAGCTGCACGTTAGGGACTCTGCATTTCCAAGGTGTGCTGTCTCGAACGTAGGAGGGATTGGGCTCAGCCTACGGTTTGGTGGATGTCTTCTTCACGGGTGTGTTTCCGGGCTATGCTTCTGCTGAGTTCTGGAGCAGCAGAGGTCACTGAAAATATCAGATCAAATGGAGGGTCCCACTGTCGTGTTTCTGGTCTGTGCTGAGTGGACATGCTCACAGCCTGATAGAAAATGGTATTGCGGGGCGCCTGGGTGGCTCAGCGGTATAAGTCTCTGCCTTTGGCTCAGGTCATGATCCCAGAGTCCTGGATTGAGCCCCACATCAGGCTCTCTGCTCGGCAGGGAGCCTGCTTCCCTTCCTCTCTCTCTGCCTGCCTCTCTGCCTACTTGTGATCTTTCTCTCTGTCAAATAAATAAAAATCTTAAAAAAAAAAAAAAGAAAAAGAAAATGGTATCGCTATTGTGTGATATACCGTGAGCGAGTTTATTGCAGATTTGGGGCATTTCCTCTGAGGGAACATGGTAGTGAGTTCCTGCAAATGGCCACAGGGTTTGTGGGGGAGAATGGGGATATCTGTCGGGAGCCCAAGAGCTCAGGGCCATGGCCAGTAATGCCAAACGTGGAGGGCAGAGGGAAGACAGTCCGGAGGCGAAGATTGCAGAGTTCTAGAGTATTTGGCCACTGCCTTATGAATCTACCTTTCCCCCTCTTTTCCCCCCAAAACCCAATAAGAAAACATAGAAGCAAAGGCCAGAGGAGCTGGGGGTAAAGGCGGACTTTATGTTCAAAGTGCCTACGCAGCCTAGCTGGTGAGGACTGATCAAATGCAGAAGCTTCTGTTGGCTGCAGAGGCTCTGTGGTCAGAGGAATGCACAGGTGGCACCTCTCACTGGTTTATTTGAGGTTGTTTTGTTTGGTGACCACAGGACATTTGCATCCATGCTGCCTGAAAAGAATATAGGGCCCGGGTAAATGAGAACAGTCTCGGTAGGAAAACTCATTTGCTTACAAGATAAAAAGTGAGTAGAGTACTTCCACATAACTTGTGGCTCTTGTGAGCAGAGAGACCACTTTTTTAAAATCCCAAAATGGAACACATGGTTCAGCAGGCACTGGTATATTTAGGGAAGACAGGGTAGGCTATTTAAAATCAGCAACTTCTGAAAATCCTCGAGGCATGACCACCTGATCTGTATGATCAAATTAGTAAAAGTGGGCTAGGAGCGGGCTGTGGAATATTAGCAGAAACTTGTAGTTAGTATCCGTGTGCTCCACAAAGTGAGTTCTACCATAGAACAGACAAACAGTATTCTGTCTGTGGATACCGTGGTTTGGGGAAGGCAGGTGAGCACAATACATCCAGGCCCCAGAGGATGATGGCAGAGGTGGAGACAGAGCTGAGGCCCTGGACCCACTCTCTGGGTGTCGAGACTCCCCCTAGTGAAGGCAGCTGCCTCAGAGTTCATCCACACAGGAGGAAGCTGGTCAGGGACCAGCAAAGTCTTCAAAACATAGCCCGGACATGTGGAAAGCTGACCAGGAAAAGGACGGAGCCAAAAAAAAAGGACAGAGGCCTGAGGTGTCAGGGGACAGAAAGCCAAGGTAAGCGCGTCAGCAGCTGTGGCCACGGATTTGGGTTCTCGTCCCTTGGGTTCTTGGCCCTGATGCTCCCTGCACACTTTCAGGTCAGGACCTGTGGCCCAGCTCCATGTTCTTCCCTTCTGCCTGGATTCACAGGGGCTGAGCCAGCCTTCCAGATCTTACCTGGGGCTGGCTTTTGACTTAATCCTTGGTGATGTGGACTCATGATCAAAGCCACGGGGCCAGTGGTATCCACACGGAGCCTACATACCCTGGGCTTCGGGGAGAGTACCAATTTCCACCAGCCTGAGAGCTATGGCACCACAATTTGCAAAGTGGCTTTAAATGCCGGTTGACTGGACTCTGACCACTGGGCTGTAAGTTCCTTGAAGGCCAGTCCCGAGCCTCGTTTATTTTGAAGGCTGACACCTCGCCAAGCACAGAAGCCTTGCTGTGAGTTTTTAATATGCGTTTTGAATGAATGATTGAAATTCCTCCTAACGTACACCACAAAGATACGTGGATACCTCACTAGGCAGCAAAGGGCTGCGTCGTGAATGAGCAGACCCGGGCTCTCGTGTACGAGGTTACTGGGCAAGCCGCTGACCCTACTCTAGGCAGTTTGCAATGCTGTAGCCTGGCTTTCCGCTCCCAGCCGAGCTCCCCTTTGCCCTGTTGTCGACTAGCTCTTCCTGGTCAACACGTCAAATGTCGGTGCACTTTCCACCCAAATGCAAAGAAGACAAACTAATCAATAAATGAACCTCCCCCTGTAGGGATTTTGAAAAGTGTGCGCGCGTGTGTGCGTGCATGGCTACATTAAGAGTAGAGAGCTTTTTTTTTTTTGAGAATAGGTATCTTACATTGATTTTTAAAAATTACAGCAAAAGGGGTAGATACTGTGTGCCCAACCAAACCTAAATAACAAGCAATCGGGCCCTGGGTAGGTAAATTACTGAGCCCGCTACTCCATGGAATGCTGGGAAGCTATAAAAATGATGATGTAGATCTATATTCACTGAAGTGGGTCCTCAACAATTTTAAATGGGAAAAAAAGGGCAGATTTCAAGAGGCAGATTTCCACTTTTATTTTTTAAAATATAAGATATATGCATATAGATACATGCACACAACAGAGACAAACAGAAACACAGAAAAACGATTGTTAGGTTTTACACCAAAATATTTACTTTTTTTTTAAAAAGATTTTATTTATTTGAGAGAGAGAGAGAGGGAGCAAGTGCAAGTGGGGGGAGCAGCAGACAGAGGGAGAGGGAGAAGCAGATTTCCTGCTGAGCAAGGACTCATCCCAGGACCCCGGGATCTTGACCTCAACCAAAGGCAGACGCTTAACGACCGAGCCACCCAGGTGCCCCTACTTTCTTACTTCTTGAAATTTAGGCAGTTTTTTCAATGTATTACTTTCATAATAAGAAAGAAAAGCAATTTTCACTTTGGGGAAAACAACAACAACCCTGCTTTATTATGCAAAACAGTCAACTGCTGCCTGGCCTCCCGCCTCACCCGCACCTCAGGTGTGACTGTTGCCAGGGGGACATCTGCTTGGACGAGGCATTAACTGGGCGGGATACTCATACTCCGGTGGGCTTTTCACCTTCGGCTCTCACTGGCTGGTTTCCTCAAACTTTCAAAAAAGTTCTACTTATACAAAGAAGGGTAAGTTGAATCCTTACTAGAAAATTTTTACATTAATGCCTTTAAGGCAAAGGAAAGGCTTACACGTTGTATCTCTTCTCTGATGGAATTAAGGGGAAAAGTAAATCTCCAAGCAGGATGGGGATGGCTTTTACTTCCCTGCAAAAGCAGGGTCACTCATGGGGTCTCTCCATTC
This sequence comes from Mellivora capensis, assembly GCA_004024625.1. NCBI lineage: Eukaryota > Metazoa > Chordata > Mammalia > Carnivora > Mustelidae > Mellivora > Mellivora capensis. The sequence goes on along the minus strand of PISX010002144.1, from coordinate 104,090 downwards.
TATAGGAAGACTAGTGAAAGAGGTGACATGATCTATATTCTAAACATTTATTTATTTGAGAGAGAGTGAGAGCACCTGGTTGCGCAAGTAGATAGAGGGAGGGGCCGAGAGAGTCCTTTTTTTTTTTTTTTGAAGAATTTATTTACTTATTTGAGAGAGGGAGAGAGTGAGTACAAGCAGGGAGAGCAGCAGGCAGAGGGAAAGGGAGAAGCAGGCTCCCTGCTGAGCAAGGAGCCCCACGTGGGACTCGATCCCAGGACGCTGGGATCATGACCTGAGCCAGAAGTCAGCTGCTTAACCCACTGAGCCACACAGGCGCCCCAGTCATCTATGTTCTAAAGCTAGTTTTCTTCCAAGCCAGAGTCAAGTCAAAGCATGAACCAATGTTGGGTTTAAGGACAAGAATAACCCCCAGCTCTTGTCAGTGCTCTTCTCCCCACAAAGTGTATTCCCGTCCATGGGGTGACTGATACCTCCTGTAAGAAATGACTAGGCAACGCGCCCAAGGCCTGCCTACTAGAACTGGTAGAGACGGGACTCAAACCCAGTTCTCCTGGTGTGTTCTTTTCATTCTGTGCTACAGCACTGTCTATAAATAGAGTAACCACATACTTACTTATCCTAACTGGACACCTCTGAAAATAAAAGGGGGTGTGAAATGGATGGGCCAGGCCCAAGGCAACTTTCCTGAACAATCCAGGATTTTATGGTCACTTTGGATATAATCTGGCCCTCCGGCCTGGCACCAGGAATCATACCTTTCGAACGGGATGGAGAAATGGAACTCAGTTACAATGTCTATAATTTACTTTAAAGTACTTTAATACAAACAAATAAAAGAGAAAAAAAGTGCTTGAGTCTACTGGTGATGTACTGTGATTCTGGGCTCTCCCTCTAGGGGTGATCAGCTCACAAGTTATCAAGAACACAAAATCCCAGGTGTGCCCCGGTGGCTCCGTCAGTTAAGTGTCTGCCTTTGGCTCGGTCTCGATCCTGGAGTCCTGAGGTTGGGTCCCACGTCAGGCTCCCTGCTCCTCAGGGAGTCTGCTTCTCCCTCTGCCCCTCCCCCAAACTCGTTCTCTCACTCTCTCTCTCAAATAAGTAAATAAAATTAAAAAAAAAAAAAAAAAAAAAAAAAGGAAGAGAATACAAAGTCCAGGTTGGGTAAATGGTATTAATCTCAGAGGTCACACTCCAAAAGTGGCTGCTTTAAGGGGAGGTGGTGGGGGGATGGGCAAAATAGGTGATGGGGTTGAATGAACACCCATGAGCACTCAGTAATGTACAGAATTGGTAAATCAAGAGAAACTAATATGCAACTGTTTTTTAAAACTATACTGGAATTGAAATTAAAAACTTAATACAAATTAAAAAAAAAAACCCCACAAAAAACTCCCAAAGTGGCCAGCTACTTTAAATCCTTTCGCTATCTGTATTTTGATCAACACTCTAAACATAAAAAACGGGCTTCTGTTTGGTGAAACCTGTGATACTATAAGGAATGCTAGAAAAGGATTCTTCCTGGTGAAATTAGAGGTATTCAAGATAGGTGGCCGGGGCAAAGACCTTAGAGACATCCCACCCTTGAATGAACAGAGGGTTCGAATCCAGCGAGGCCCGTCCCTTCGCCCTTAGGGACGGCACCGGAGGTGGCCGTGGGAGCCAGTGAGTTAGGAGGGTTGAAGACAGCATGATGCTCATTTGGGGAAACAGAGTCCTGTGTTTGGAATATTCTCGTCACTGCCTCGAGTGAACCTTCTGTACAGGGATGGCTGGGAAAACTCGGAGGAGAGGAGGCGGGGACTTCATCATGTTTACCGAGAAGGTTAAGTCCATTATTTTCTTCCCACTGGTTGACACACATTTGTTTGATCAGTGTTGTACCTACCGCAGCCTTCAGTCTAACAGGAAGACCCACTATAACCTGGTAGCGAGGTTATGGGGGAACAGCCGCCCTCATCACCTCAGTCTTCTACAACCTTCTATTGCGGCAACCCCGAGGAATTCTGTACCTCCACAGCAGCTGAGGTCAGTCCACAGCAAGCCTGCCTCTGGGTGAGTCTCCAGTGGGTAGATTTCAGGAAGGGATCCCTTGAAACACATTCCTTTTCGGTCAGTTGGGTGTCTGCCTTTGGCTCAGGTCATGATCCCCGGGCCCTGTGTTGATCTCCCTGCTCAGTGGGGAGTCTGCTTCTCCCTCTGTCCCTCCTCCTGCTCTCTCCCTCTCAACAAAACAAAACAAAACAAAATAAAAACTGAAAAAAAAAACAAAAACCCAGGGGTGCTTGGGTTGCTCAGTGGGTTAGAGCCTGTGCCTTCAGCTCAGGTCATGATCTCAGGGTCCTGGGATCGAGTCCCGCATTGGGCTCTCTGCTCGGCAGGGAGCCTGCTTCCCCCTCTCTCTCTGCCTGCCTCTCTGTCTACAAGTGATCTCTCTCTGTTTCAATAAATAAGTAAAATATTGAAAAAAAACAAACAAACCCCCAAACAAACAAAAATCCCCCAACATATTCCTTTTCATACCAGATTATGAGCCTCATGAAAGCAGACACTGGGTCTGTCTTACTCACTCTTCTAGTCCCTAAGCCTCATGCAGTGCCTGACCATAAAAATTAAGCGACAGATACTTGTCCCATGAATAACAGAAACGGATAGGAATTCTTTTATTTCTAGCATGTATTTTATTAACTAATCTGTGATTGTTCTTTACTCCGCTGAACGATCCCTGATCTTCATATACCATAGTCTGCCGCTTGCTTTGGATTAAGTCAGTACCTTAAAAGGTAACAAAGAACAAGCGGGTGGAGGGGCCTGGCTGGCTCATTCGGTCCAGTGTGCAACTCTGAATCTCAGGGTTGTGAGTTTGAGCCCCGTGTTGAGAGGAGAGATTACTTAAAACACGAAACACAACAAGCTGGTAATAAAAAATCATGGGGATGACACGGTCTAATCTTCACAACAGCACACTGAGATCGGTTTCATCACCCTCTCGTCTGGATGAGGAAATCAAAGCCCAGAGCAGCTCAGACTCAAGTGAATCAAGGCAGAACCCGAGTTTAGGACTTGAACTCTGTCAGACTCAGAACCCAAGTGGGCTCTGCTGTCGGGAGTTAGCAATTCCTCACTGTGGCAGGAACTGGGTTTTTAAAATTTTTGTTTTATTTTTATTCCTTGTACGCTACTCACTTCATGTCCTGCTCTTGAACACACACAGCTTTTGGCACTTCGTTGTATTTTATCAAAAGCTTTTTCTGGGCGGGGGAGGAAAGCTAGATGGATGTTGGAATATAGGAGCCAGCTTTCCGGTTCTTTTGCTTTTAATTATTTTGATTGACATGTGGCATTGCTCTCAATGTCTAATGGCCTTTCGTGTCTTTGAGCCGCAGAAGAATCAGTCCCTAGGAATCTGTCACAGCACTTGTCTCCAGGGCCCCGGGCGCTCTGGCTCGCTCTGCTCTGATCCCCCCACCCCCACCCCCAGGCATCCTTCCCTCCTGCCACCCTGGACTCCGGACAGCATTTTGTTTCATGCCCCTGTGACTCGGTGCACAGTGTTCTCTCCTGGAATCCAGCCTGGCCTTCTTCACCTTGTTTAACTCTCCGTCTTCTGTCAAGACTCGGTCCACATGGAACCACATTCGGGCTATGCGGGGGACCCCATCACCCTGCACCTCTCCCAGGTCGCCCTCCAGTCCCCTTCTCGGGGTTCCCAGGACACTCCGGGCACACCTCCACTTAGCGCGTGGTCCACGGCTCTGGACTGACCCGCGGGACAGCCTTCCTCTCCCACGATTCCCAAAAGAGACGCAGTCAAAGATCTCATCTCAGTGCTGGCACACAGCAGGCACTCAAAGTGTGTCAGAGAACACTGCAGGGACGAATCGGGAAATAATTCGCCAGTCCGCAGTAAAGCAAGAGAGAATGCAGGGATCAGCTAGGCCAGAAGTTTTGAGTGGGCAGAGGGCTAGCTAATCTTAATTACTTGTCTTAGCCAGTGGGTTCAAAAGTTATTTTTTGAAGCCTAAGAGTACACGAGGGTAGGTTTTTATGAGAGGCAACAGTCTATTTAATTTTGAGAGTTCTCCCTTGCTTGTTACCGGAAAAAAAAAAAAAAAAAAAAAAAGAGCTCTGGAGAAATTTCCCTGATGCAACCAGCTACAAGGTCGCTAGTGTTTTGCGGGCTCCCGGCATCCCCTTGGGGGCTGGGGGTGATCCGACAGCACCCATAGGTCAGGTGGCCCTGGCCGTTCCCGGGGCACTCACCAACTCCGGGGTGCCCCGCTGAGCTGAGAAGTTCCTGGGTCCCAGATGCACGACCCAAGGAGAGCCGCAGCTTGATCTGACCGTGGGACTCTGGCCTAATGAAATAAACAATTCCCAGCAGAGGCTGACCCTTCAGAATGTAATTCTTTCTAACCACACTGTGTAGATAAAAATAATTTAGCGATTTCCTCCCACTAAACTCTTGGGCACCAACCAAGAAGTCTGCAGCTTGGCTGCTGGGATGCTAACTGTACACGTGAAATATTTAGGCGTTCCCGAGTTCTTATCAGTGTTTATCCCCAGGGATGCACCTGGCAGTTTTAGTCAGATGATTCCTCCCTGCGCGGAGCTGTCCCAGGCACGGCGGAGCATTTAGCACCTCCGGATACTAGGACAGCCACGAAAACGCACATTTCCAGATGTGTCCAGGGGTGTGAGCTGTTGTGAGTCCTGGGACTGCTGGTGGGGTTAGCTTTGATTCCTTTGGTGGCCGCAGGGGCTTGGAAGGGATCAAACAAACCACCCCCACCAGTGGAGGGTTGGAACAAGCCCCAGGAAGTCAGAGAGAGAGCGCACCTGAGTGGGACCTTGCCTGAGAATGAGGCCTTCCTGTGGGAGACACTAGAGGTCCAGAAAGCAGGAAGGATGCCGGGGTCCCTTGCGTGAAGAAGTCAAAGCATCCAGCGAGCTGGCCTTCCAGACCCAAGAGATCAGAGCTGAAGCAGAGGCCTACACGGTGCAAAAGGGCTGGAGGAAAACAATGGCCGTGAACTCTGGTGACGCTGGGCCTCCTCCTTCCAGCCTGCAGGGGCCAAGGAGGACACAGACACGGGACAGCGCTAATGGTCCCAAGGCTCTGCGGAACACCGCCAGCACAACAGCCCCATCTCTGCCACCATCACCGCCGGGCCAGCCCTGTCCACGTCACCCACTGCCGAGAATTTCCAAGTCTCTCAACGTGACCTTCCAAAGGGCATCCTGACCCCAAAGCAGGAGAGGCTCTAACAGTAGCCAGGGAGAAAAACCGGCCGAAGTGCTGAGTTGGAGTGGCCACAGGCATCACTCGGATGTCGGGGCTGGACGCTCGAGAGCCGGAGCGGGATGGTACTGGGCAAAGCTACCAGGAAGCCACTTATTTCTTTGTTTCATCTTTCTCACTTATTTAAAATTTATTTTGCTCTGTTGTTTGCAATTTTACAAGCGGCCTTAAATCCTTTTGTAACAAGGCTGGGTATAAATAAATAAAGCAAAGAAATGAAATACACGGCTGCAGCATTAGCACTGCCAGACTGGGCACGAGGAGCCTGGCTTGCCTCTCAGAGAAGGAGGCGCTCGGCCGAAACGGGGGTGGGGGGAGCTGGCGCCACTCCAGTGCCATGGAGAACAGTGAAGGCTGGCCCTGGGCCTGGAGCCTGCGTCCTGCCCTGTCCCTATCCAGGAGTCCCAGCACCTTGTGCAAGCTACTAACATCTTGGGCCTTGGGGTCCTCATCCTTAAAATGAGAGATTTCACTGGATGGATTCAAAGGTCCCTTTATGTCCCAGCTCTGGGATTCTAAGCCACACCCACACTTGGCTCTGGTTCCTCGTGCTCTAGACTCTTTCTCAATATACTGCCTCTTCTCCAAGTGGAGTGGGCCAGTCGGGGCTCCTTCTAGAGGACTTTCTGTCCGTGCTGACAAATGGAAATGGCACCGGTCAGCTGAAGAGATAACTGGTCCGACCAGAGAGATGAATGTCCCATTACAAGAAACTGAAGCACTACTCGTTTGAGATGAGAGGAAACCTGAGTTTTATGGGATAATTTATTGACCAGTTTTCCCACTGTAAAAGGGGATAAAAACACTGGTTTTTCTCTCCATTCACTGATGAGGTGGTAAGATCTGTTATAGAAATGAATACCACATTTGTTTTTCCAGTTTCTATGACTGCTACACGGATTATTATTAATGATCAAAAGGATATTAGTAGCATCTGCCCAGGAAATGGAAGGCGTTGTTAATGTTCTGGGACATTCTTCTCTTAGCTATCCATTTAAGATTTCAGTGTAGCTTGTCTCCCAGACCCGCAGTCACCATTCCTACTTTTTTTTTTTTTTTTGAGAAAGTGAGCGAGAGCACCCATGTGTGCATGCGGGGGGCCAGGGCAGAGGGAGAGGGAGAGAGAGAGAATCTTAAACAGACTATAGGCCTGCCGGGATGCGGAACTCGATCTCATGACCCTAAGATCATGACCTGGGCTGAAATCAAGAGCTGGATGCTTAACTGACTGAGCCCCCCAGGGGACCCACCAACCCTTAGGGCCTCTGTTGCTCTGCTGCTTTTAGCAGACCCCATTCCGACTGCCAGAGAAAAGTGCCCTACAAGTGCTTCTCAGAATTTAGACTGCTCATTAACTACCTGGAGATCTGGTTAAAATGCAGATCCCATACGTCAGCATCTAATCACGCCTTTTTATTTTTCTGTATTTCTGATGCTTTAACATCCGAGAGTCTTGCTGACCATGGGCTGTCCAACTCCTAGAGGTAGCAAAGGACTCACCCACAATGTATCTTTCCTATGCAAATCAACCAATCTAAAGCCCATACCCACAACCATCTCCCGGACAGTCTAGGCCACTGCTCCCTTGTCCGGGTCACTCCAGGGTGGGGTACAGATAACCAGAGATGGCCCCCGCACCCCGGAGCCTGCTTTGATTACTCCAACTAGCCACTTACGTGCCTGCTTACTCTGCCTCACCTGCTCCTTCCCCTGCAAACCACAGCAAAGGCTCCTGCCTCTGCTTTCCCCACTTCCCCTGCCGCCTGACTGACCCAGGCGCTCCCCTGTGTGGTCCTGAGTGACACAGCACACCTCCTCCTCTTTGGAACTGTAACAAAGTACCTTGTCACAGGCAACGATCTCCTGATCTGTGGGCCTCACCAGCCCTGAGTAATAGTAAAACCTCCATCTTCCAACAGCTGGGGGCCAGGCATGGGGGTGTGGACGCTGCTGTTCTGGGAACCACACTCGGCCGCGGAGGGGGCGGTTCAAGACTGGGCTCTGAGGGCAGTGCCCGCCCCACAGACACGGCTGACACGTGGGTCCACAGAGCCTTGGCGACACAGAAATTAAACAAAATACAATGAAAAGAAAGCAGGGCCCGAGGCCCTTAAACTATATCAGGCATGATGGCAATAAGGGTGATCCCAGGCCCTGGGCGGCGGGGAAGGGCTAGGGCTCTGGGGGGACAGCAGGCACAGGGCGCTTGGCGTGTGCCCCCTGCCTGAGCCCCATCGGATGTGGGCCTTGGAAGCCACGTAGGCATCTGTGGGAAGCCCCAGTCGGGAGGCTCCAGAGGTCTCCCGGGATCCAAGCTCCTTAGGGGTCCCCAGAGCAAGAGGCTATGCAGGTACCTGAGCCACAGGAGGGCTCTGTGGGCCTCCCACCCTCAGCGAGACTCTGCCCTTACAGAAGTGGTCTAGGCGGGATCTCAAACCTTCCCACTCCCAGCCGGAGCACTTTCCTCCGCCCCAGGGCGGTGTGGCTCCACGTGTTACTAATCAAAGCAAATCCTGATTAAGAACTAGCAATTGTTAGTACTTCACATGGCTTATCTCATCTAATCCTCAGACCTCAGAGAAGTAGCTGCTATTTAAATCCTTATTTTCAAGATGAGTAAGCAAGTGCAGAGAGGTTAAATAGCTTGCCCAAGCCACCCACTCATTGGCAGGATCAGAATTTATATCCACGTTCTGCGTAACGGGGCCTTCGCCAGCCAGCCGAGTGCTGCATCCGTACCTAGGGCCCTGTTACCCCAGAAGGAGGCCTCCGCCGGCATCGGCAGGCGCCCAGCCCAGACCTGCGGACCTGGGATCTGAGCGTTACCGGCTCCCCAGCACGCTCCGCAGCACGCTGCAGTTGGAGAAGCTTATATCCAAAGCAAAACTGGTGGAAGCTCATTTCCCAGGCCAGACCCATAGCCACAGCATAAGTTTAACTCGAAGCACAGATTTCACTGCTTAGAGGAGTGTTCTGGAAGGCGGCCTGGTATAACAGCAAGAATTAGGCAAGGGTGCGAAACCCAGTTCCAGCAGCAGCTTACCAGCTCAGAAACTTTGGGCAGAGAAGTGAACTTATCTGAGCTTTCCCCCACCGCCCCCCCAATCTGGAGAAGGGGGATGCAATATCCACCCCCTGGGGTTCTGGGGAGCATTAAGAGAGAGAACTGTATAAAGCGCACTCAGGAGGTGCCCAGCAATGGCGGCCCCAGGAATTTCTCAGAGCTGCCCAATTTTCTAAAATTCACGCTCTTTCGTATTGTGCTTTACAGCAGTCTGAATCCTGAATTCCTTTGGTGCCAAACCGAGAAAAGCTTTCAGAAAGAATAAGGAAGTCATAATCTTGAATAACTGGAGTGGTGAGCTATCTAACTAATGCCCAAAGGCATTACTGTTATCACCCAGATGCGGTGAGTGTCTCTAATACTATCACAAAAGCTGCCAGCCCCATGGTGTGGGAGGGGTGCTCACTTGTGAATGGCGGACATTCACGTTTAAAGCAATCGCTTTGCTCTTGACTACTTCCCTCTGACACCCAGTAAAGTTGTTACCGGTGGCATATTTATTAAAAAAAAAAGTACCCAGGGACGCCTGGGTGGCTCAGTTGGTTGGTCGACTGCCGTCAGCTCAGGTCATGATCCCGGAGACCCGGGATCGAGTCCCGCATCAGGCTCCCAGCTCCACGGGGAGTCTGCTTCTCCCTCTGACCTTCTCCTCGCTCATGCTCTCTCACTGCCTCTCTCTCAACTAAATAAATAAAATCTTAAAAAAAAAATAATAAAAAATAAAAAAAAGTACCCAATCCCATACCCCAGAAGTGCAGCAGAGATTACGGTGTGAAAAATCAGCCCCAAGCATGCACCCCATACTACAATGACGATTCCAGTTCTTTCGGAACCAAACCCATCCTCCCACTTCCAGTCCTACAGAAACCTCGGAGGAAGCAGCTATCAAGCTGATTACGGAGGGCTGGGGCATCCCACTCGGGTATAAGCAAAGAAAAGGGACCCTCCCCAAAGCGGGGGAGGGGAAAGAGAAAGGACGTGGTGGAGGAGGACGGGAGCCTCAGGGGGCATTTCTGTCGTCCCTACCTTAGTAAGCTGCTATCAAATCAGCTTTTCACTCAAGAGCAGGGGGTACAAGTAGAATTCAAAGGATTTTTTAAAAAGATAAGAAAAAAAATGTAATCCTAGCTCTATTATATAAATTAAAACCCCACTGGGACATGTCAGTAGTTACTCTTTATATCTGTAAAGAAAAATTTCAATGACAGGGTGTAGGTGGTAAAATGAAAACCTGAGCAGACCTCATCTTTTCATTATTCCCTCCAGGATTTGAAAATCGCCACAAAAATATTAGATATTTTGTATGCGGGGGCCCAGATTTTTTTTTTCCTGGTCCATTTAGATTCTGATCTAGAAACAAACAAAACACCTAACAAATGCCAAGACCAATGTGGGTTCTCATGCACCTTAACTCGGTCACTGTTATCATGTTACTTGTTTGTTAAATAAAAAATCGAATCATACGGGGTGCTGGCTGGCTCAGTCGGTGGAACGTGTGACTCTTGATCTTGGGGTTGTGAGTTTGAGCCCCACGCTGGGTGTGGAGATGTCTTAAAAATAAAAATCTTTAAAAACCAGTTGACTCGTATAAGCAATATACGTGTGTGTAATAAAAGATGTAGAAAATTCACACAATGAATGAGGAATAAAACTGGAATTACCCGTGGTCACGACACCTTTTGTTTAAAAATTCACGTCTGTGCATTTAAAAAAAAAAAAAGATTTTATTTATTTATTTGAGAGAGAGGCAGTGAGAGAGCATGAGCGAGGAGAAGGTCAGAGGGAGAAGCAGACTCCCCGTGGAGCCAGGAGCCCGATGCGGGACTCGATGCCGGGTCTCCGGGATCATGACCTGATCTGAAGGCAGTCGTCCAACCAACTGAGCCACCCAGGCGTCCCTGTGCATATTTTTTAAAAATGAGACTGTACTAAGGACTGTGTATTAAGTGGATTTAATGTTACTTATTTTTTGCATCATGAACATTTCTTCACATTATGAAAAAAAATCTTTTTAAAGACTTATTTATTTGTTAGAGGGAGAGAGCGAGCACACACTTGGGGGCAGATGCAGAGGTAGAGAGAGAGAGAGAGAGAGAGAATCCCAAGCAGACTCAGTGCTGAGTGCAGAGCCCAATGCAGGGCTCAGTCTCAAAACCCTGAGATCAGGACCTGAACGGAAACCAAGATGGGGCTCTTAAGCCACTGTGCTATCCAAGTGCCCCATGAAAAAATTTCTGAAACTATTTTGAGAGGTCTACGTAGTATTCTCATAGCCCTACTGTCAGGGCATTCATATTGGTTCCAATTTTTTTGCTATTCTAGATAATTGTGTAGTGAACATCCTTTAGGTAAATTTTTCACACATTTCTATTTATTTTCTTATGTAAACTCCTAGAAGCAGAATTTGTGGTTCCAGGCCCTTGATTCATGAGTCAAATGCCTGGCGGAAAGGGAGGCCCCATTTACATGCCCATCAGCTTGGGAGTGAGTCTGTTTTCTTTCTTCCTCACTAACACTCAGTATTGTCGACTTCTAAACATTTGCCATTTTGATAAGTTTTTGTTTTACTTATTTATTTTTTGTTTACCATTGAGGTTGAATATTTTTCATGTTCATTGACTACTTGAGTTTCTTCTCTTATGAATTGCCTGTTTATATCCATTCTGGCAATAGTTTATTTGCTTTTTGTCACTAATCTGCAAGAATTTTTTATAATAGTATGAATAGTAATATTTTAAAATCATAAGTTCAAAATTATAATTGCTTCTTAATAAGACAACTGGGAAATAGTTACTATCCAGTATTAAAAGGTGGTTTTTAGTTTTTGTGGGTTTTTTTGTTTAGTTTTTTTGTGATGGGGGTGGAGGGGGGAGAAATGGGGGCAGGTGAAGTTTAAATCTGATTAAAAAAATCTTTGTCACCAAACTTGGTCCTGGAATTCTCATTTTAAAACTGCTTCCCTTGCGGGTGCCTGGGCAGCTCAGTCGGTTAAATCTCTGCCTTCGGCTCAGGTCATGATCCTGGGGTCCTGGGACTGGGCCCCACATCCGGCTCAGCACTCAGTGGGGAATCTACTTCTCCCTCTTGCTCTCAAATAAATAAAATCTTTAATAAATAAGTAAAACTGCTCCCCTTTTAAAATACCAGCAAAAATACTAAAACCCCAGACATAAAAATAACGACAGGGTGACCCCTTAGGTTGAGTCCCAAGTCTGCCCTAGGTAGCCTAGTTCATCTGTGGTGGGACGCCCTGGCTGGGCGGGGGGTGGGGAGAGAGGAGAAGAGTGGTCACGTGGGCACTAACCCACGTGGGTCCAGCCCCAGTGGCCACAGGAAGGGTAGGGCATTTTGCAGAAGTTCTTGTTTGGATGAGAGCCAGCAAGCCAGTGGGTTCGAATTCTTGAGTTCCCATGTGCCACTTCACCTAAGCTGAGCGATCAGAAGAACCCATGTAAATGCGGTCCACCCCCTCCCTCGGGGTGGACGGGCTGGAAGAAGTTTTTTTTGTTTTAATTTTTAAAAAAGATTTTATTTATTTATTTGAGAGAGAATGAGTGAGAGAGAGCATGAGTGAGGAGAAGGTCAGAGGGAGAAGCAGACTCCCTGTGGAGCTGGGAGCCCGATGCGGGACTAGATCCTGGAAGTCCGGGATCATGACCTGAGCCGAAGGCAGCTGCTCAATCAACTGAGCCCTGGAAGAAGGTTTAAGAAAGCTACCACAAGGTGTGCCTGACCCACTGTTCCCAAGGGACACAAGGGGCCACATCCGCCTTCTGGGTGTGGATGCCTGAGGGCTCCCCGGAGAGGCAGGGCCCAGGTGGATACAAGCTCTCAGTTCTCGAGGAGCTGTTGACAGGAGGAGGGAGAATGTGGCCAGCCAGGTCGGGAGGGTGGAGGGCGAAGGCGGACATGAGGCAGGCAGCCACCTTGCACTTGGGGCAGACCCAGGTCGCTCACGGTAGGGCAGGTGTTCAGGTTGGATGCTAGCCATTCACACGCGCTCTGCGTCTGCCGAGGCATGTGTCCGGGCTACAACTGTGCACAAATAGAACAGGAAGTCCAGAACAAAACAAAAGCCGAGAGGAGGCTGCAGCACCCGAGTGCGGGTCGAGCACATTCCGGGAGAGAGGATTTAGCTTGTGGGGAAGGGCTCAGAGTTGAGCAAGGACGCACGGGCTCCAGGGTGGGAAATCAGGTAGCACGTTGCCTGAGGCCTGTCCATATTACATCCAGATCCCAAATGAACAAGACCAGGTCACAGACCATCCATGGTGCTCGCCAGGCTCACACATTTGCCCACTACAAGAGAGCTTCCTCTCCTTTTGCAATCAGTAGTTGAAGAGCAGATACGGGAAGGGTAGGGAAGGAAAGAGACAAGGCAGAGGACAGGTAAGGAGAACTTTTGGTACTTCCCCCTTTTGTTTCTTCTTCCAATTACGAGCTTTAGTTTTCCTCTGGGGAACACCCTTCTCCCACACTCAAGTCTAGGAGGCCCTCATGGGGTAGGCTCTGCCCCACCTCTCACCTCTTGGAGGCTTGGGAGACCCTCTCTAGGGAACATGGCTAGTGGACAAAACCAGTATCCCAGGGATTTGTGCAAGCCTTTCCAGGTTAAAGAGCTTCCACAGAAACGATTGCCACCTGGGCTCTGGGTCTTTCTGGTTTCCTAAATTCATGCATGACTGTGTGTCTTAGTTCACTGTGTTAGGATTCCCATGGCCCTCGAGGCACTGACCAGATCCCAGGAGCTATCCCAGAGCTCCCTCTGAACTGGAGCAGGAGGGAGTACAAAGGATGCACGTCAGGAATTGGAGCCTCCTTGGAAAGAGGAATTACATTTGGGGTGAATCCGACACCTATTTAAATCGGGGGCGTACCTGAAGCCCACAGTGGAGACAGGAAGTTAGGGTTTGGCAGCCCAACTGACTGAGGACAGACTGAAACCCACCACTTACAGAAAAAAGCAACAGCACAGGAGTGAGCCCTGCTTTCGAAGTTGATTTTTGCTGCTCAGCGAACGGCAGGGGAGAGAAAGAGCCGCGGTGAAAGGCCTGGCCAAGAACACACTCCAAGATGGCGCTGCCGGAGAGCCAGGGAAAGGAGCCTCCCCTCAGCTATGCCCCAAACTTGGGAATCTTCTGAAACCTGGGGTGACTGTCTAATCCCTTCAAGGTCTTCTGACCTTATAACTGCCGAAGCCAAATTATATCTTAAGCCCTAGAGAGCCTGGGGGCCTGGGCTGGAATGTGGGACCTAGACTCTGCTTCCTGCTTCTTTAAATAGTCTGCATAGGTCTTTGGAAGGCTGGGATCTTGATCTTGGTGCCATCCTTGGCCCACTGTGGCTTCTCTGGGCTGTGATCCTCGGTGCAGGTGTTTAATTCATTAACACCTGCAGAGTGTAGACAGGAGTGGGCAGAGCTAACTCTGGCTTAGTAGTAATCCAGGTACTTCCTTTTACCTCAGAGGACCTGGCGTCCTTTGGGCTTCTACCAGAGGACCCCAGGGTGCTCTCCACCCGTCTGGCCGAGGCAGAGCAAAACCTTGCTAAGCGCTGAGCAGGCTCCCCAGGGCAGCCGTGCCTCCCTCCACGAGCACTTGTTTCACTTCCCTCCCCGTGGCCCTTCTAGTCTCTTCGGCCCCGGGGGCAACAGGAACTCTGCTCCGGGTCCACGCACATGGCTTCTCTGTCTGTGGCCCGACGCCCCAGAAATTCTAGCAAGATGAGCCTTCATCCACACAACAGTCTGGGCGGCCGTGACCACAGCCACCTGACCCCTGAGGCTGCTGCTGGGGTGGGGAACTGCGGGGCCAGGACGGTGGCTCCAGGCAGTCGGGGCCTTCCTGCCCTACCTTGCTCCCCCCAGCCTGCGGGCTGCCGGGTGGAACGAGGGCAGAGGACACCCGCACAGAGTCATGGTGTGACAGGGCATGCGAGTCCCCCCACATCTCTGACTCAGCTGATGTCCCCACGGCCTCCCGTGCCCCCTTCCCCCCCAAGGAAGCAGACGAAGGAGTGGAACTGAAGGCTGACTTCGGGAGAAGCCTGGCGGCGGGCAGGAGGCCACAACGTGCCGCACCTAGCTGCTGGACCGATGCCTGGATCCTCCCGCACAGCTGGCCTTCAAGCGGCTCGTCATTAATACCCGTCTCCGGAAGACACCAGGCCAGCTGGAGGGCAGCAACGCTATCCTGTGTGCGTCCTGTTCTCCCGCACACAGCGTACCTATCACAGCCGCTCCTGGAGGCCCGGCCACGTGGGGAAGGGGTCTTGTCCCAGGGCGGGGGTGGGGAACAGTGGGGATGGAGTAGGCGCTTGAACCGATGGGGGTGTCTGTCATTCCTCTGGTACCTCATGGTGCAAAACAGGGTAAAGGCCCCAGGCCAGTGGCGAGGGACCAGCCCAGAGGAAACTGGGAAGAATTCCCAGGGGCTAGTGGGGCAGCGTCAGCCTACCCCTCTGCCCAGTGGGACCCACGGTCCTCATCTTGAGACCATATGGTTGGCTGCACTCATCCTGTGACTGCTCCTCGCAGATCCAAGTCTGACTAGTGCCTTTTTGAGAGGGAAATGCTTAGCTGAAACTTGTTTTGGAGAAATGTTTTACATTAATGGGAATTGGGTAGCCTAACTGATAACACAATGGGGTCTTTCTCCTAAATCCCTTCTTCTAAGCTTATGTTCTCCTGGAAGTGACTAGTGGTCCCTCTTTTTAAGAAGGGTGTGTGTGTGTGTGTGTGTGTGCGCACACATGTGCATGGACACATGCATGCCTGCACACACGCTTGTACATGCCTCTGGGTCTATATTAAGAAGACATAGTCCCACTTCCAGTTTTCAGGTTCTGTGGCTCCCGATCTTGACGCTCTTGCTCTCTGGCTCTGGCTCTAGGATAGGATAGGCATATCCTATCCTGTTGCATCTCTGCAGAGCAGAGGGATCAGGGTGAAGCAAACACGATTCCGCCACTTGTGAGCTGTTGCTCTCTAAACAGGTTCCTGTTCTCTCCCTACTTCAGCTTCCTTATCTATAGACTGGGGATAACGAGAGCCCCGGTGACAATGTGTTACTGCGATGATTAAATAAGTTAAAATACAGAGACCAGTTAGAAAATTATCTGGCACAGGGGCACCTGGGTGGCTCAGTCGGTCAAGGGTCTGACTCTTGATTTCAGCTCAGGTCATGATCTCAGGATCCTGGGATCAAGCCCCATGGCAGGCTCTGTGCTCAGCGGGGAGTCTGCTTATCCCTCCTTCTCCACCCCTCCCTCTGCTCGTGCTCTCTCCCTCTCTCAAATAAATAAATAAAATCTTAAAAAAAAAAAAAAAAGAACATTTCCTGGCAAACAATATGTATTCAATAAGTATGTGGAAATTTATATTGTTATTCAACAATAGCAGATGGCATTATTATAAATAAAATGGGGTGGAGAGTTGGACTGAATCATAACCCAGATCTTCTGCAGCTTTGAAAATTTATATTATGGAAGATTCAATGAATTCTGAGCGGATCCTTTGAAGGAAAACATCAGCCATGGAGAACCTAGGACTAGGCTGCCCACCCTACTCCTGGCCCCTGTATGTGCATTTTGCGTAAAGCCCGTGTGTCTCCGGTTGGTACAAACCAGGACAGCCGTCGGTCCTCTAGTCTGTTCCCTATGAATGCTGTAGAGCCCCGAGGCCACAACCCTTTCTCTTTGGCCGGTTGGTGGATTCTAGCTCCGCCCCCAGGCTGCAGCTCCGCCCCCAGCTGCAGCTCTGCCCCCAGACGGCCCCTCTGAGATGCTGGGCTGTTGAGCTGGGCCAGTGGGGTCAGAGCAAACAGATTTCCAGTGTCCACGCAGCCGCTAAGATCCTCCATTGGCACTTGATTTCGTGCAAAGCAGGGAGAACAGGAGAAGGCTAGATTTTGAAACTGAAAGTCATTGCTAGATGGGGGACTGAATCTTTCTTTGATGGAAACAGGATATTTGGGTTCAAAGGCTCCTTTTTCAAGAGAACCAAAAGACAGGGTGTATTAGTTTCCAGGGCTGCTGGAACAAAGTACCACCAACTGGGTGGCTTAAAGCAACAGAAACGTATTCTTTCACGCAGTTCAGGAGGCCAGAATTCTGAAATCAAGGTGTTGGCAGGGTGAGTCCCTTCTGAAGACCTTGACGAAGAATTTGTCCAAGGTTTCCCTCCTAGCTTCTGCTGTGTCCAAATCCTTCTGTCCTTTCTCTCATAAAGACACCAGCCTCTAGGATTAAGATGGGCGCCAACTGGATCTGGCACCCACCCAATCCAATACAACCTCGCCTTACCCGGATTGTGTCTGCAGGCCCTATTTCCAAATAAGGTCACATTCCCAGGTAGGGGTGGTGCGATTCAAGCATATCTTTTTGGAGGGGGCCACAGTTCAACCCCTTATGCAGGATGGACAGGGTCCAGAACACAGAGTTGAGGAGAGGAGAGAATTTACTATTTGACCAATGAGAGAACGGAGTGATTACTCTGAGAAGAGCTATAAACCACTAGTAAGTGGAAACAACCAGTCTCCCTCCATCGTGCACTCCCCACTCTGGAGCCGGTTGTGGTAAATTATAGGACCACGGGGAGAATAAGCCCCCGATAATTAGCGTCCTGATGAAAGCTCCTCTGCAAACCTTTAGAAAAATCTGTCTGACTCCTTCCCCACCTCCTCCTCAGATGCACCATCTATGACTTCCCACAGCTGGCAGGTTGCGTGCGTAGAGCCTGCTTCGTGGGGAATCTGCTCTTTAAATGTGAAGCATATACCTGATTCTGATTAATTGGAACAGGGACACTGTGAGCAATTTTAATTTAATTTTTCCACATCTGATTAAATAGCAGCACAGCAAGTTATTAGCTTTCATACATCCATCCAAACGTCCAATCACCTCAGAAAGAATTCCGGGAGCATAAAGCGGCCTGTGAGAGTGAAGCTGGAAATGCTGCACATCTGGGAGGATTGAATCCGCCATTCACATTATTTAAGTATGCTTAACACATCTCCTGTCCCTCAGCTCGCACAGAAAGTGCCTCATCGGCCCCTTAGCATGACCAAATCAGGATGGAGCTGAGAGTCCGAGGTGATGGCCGGCGGAGCCACGTGTGAGCAAACCCAGGACTGCAGCGTGTCACCCTCCCACGTGTGTCTCCCCAGTGCCGGGCTTCCTGCCTGGAACCCAACATACGCTCAGCCAAAGGGGAAATGAAGGTGCAGAAATGCAGTGGTCACCTCTGTCATGGAGATTCTGGAAATTTTCAGCCCGTCTGAGTAACTGCATGCCACAAGGCCAACCCGGTGGCCAGCCCTTAGTGGATGATCAAGCGTGATTGCCGAATGAACTCAGGAGCTTCCCTATTCCGAGGCAGCACGTGAGAGGCAATGAAAAATCTCCCCTGGCGTCTCCCATCTTGGTCCTTCCCTGTCTGTGGCGTTCTGGCCCCTATCAAGCCAATAAGGAGTTCCTGGGGAGTCAGACAATTGCTGTATATCTGCTTAGAATCGTGACCCAGAGCGGGTAGCCCTCTATACCACACTGCCCCTCTTCTAATCATTTAACTATTACCATTTTAAAAGCCCTGGAAATCATCACAGCGTGAGGTTCTTTTAAATAACACACAGTGAGTCTTACCCCCTAGTTACTATTCTCTGGAAAGAAACATTAAGACAAATTAGAAACTGGCAGTCTGATTCCCTTCTCGGTCCCATTCAGCTATGTAATACGGAACAAGGTTTTTTCCTGGCTTGACTATACCGAGAGGCATTTTGACAGTAGCTATTCCAGAAAACGTGCATTTACATGACCCAGCAATTCCTGGAGAAGTGCTCATACAAGTCTGTCCCTGTAGCGTGGCTGATGATGGTAGAGCGGGACCCCACAATCGGGACCCACATGTCCATTCTGTGCAATGTTGCTCATGGGGCACACAGCCACACACGGACTCGAAAGATAGCCAAGCTGAGTGGTTTGGAGAAAATCGAGGTGCAGCATTTATGAGTGAAACTATTTGTGTCAAAACGAGAACATTTCTACACTTTTCTTAAAAAACATATTTTCAACACAGGGCTTGAACTCAGGACCTGGAGTTAAGACCTGAGCGGAAATCAAGAGTCGGGTGCTTAGCTAACTGGGCTATGCAGGTGTCCTAGCATCACCACACATTTTCTACGGGTACATATATATGAGGATATAATTGCAAGAAAAAAAGTGAGCACAGACATAGCTCAGATGAACAGCAACATTCATCATTAGGAGGGGAACTGGGGTTGAACGAGCAGTAGTAAAGTAGTATTACACTGGGACGCCTGGGTGGCTCAGTCGGTTAAATGTCTGCCTTCGACTCAGGTCATGATCTCAGGGTCCTGGGATCCAGCCCCGCACTGGAGCTCTCTGCTCAGCAGGGAGTCTGCTTCTCCCTCTATCTCTGCCTCTCTCATGCGCTCATACTTGTTCTCTCTCTCTCTCTCAAATAAATAAATAAATAAAATCTTTAAAAAAAAGTATTAAGTAGTTTAACTTATAATAAATCTATTGTATAATGTGAGAATTACTTTTTAAAAAAACCAAGGAAATGAAAAAAAGTACAATTATACCACTTTGTTTCTTATGGTAGTTTTTATCTGTGGATTTATTATCCTAGCTAGAGATAAAACATTAAAAGAGTTATAAAAGTGTTCTGTGGGGCACCTGGCTGGCTCAGTCGGTAGAGCATGTGAGTCTTTCTCTCTCTCTTTTTCTTTTTTTAGAATATATATTTATTAAGTAATCTCTACCACCACAGGTCTCAAATTCACGATATTCACATATTGGGGTTGCAACTCTTGATCTTGGGGTTGTAAGTTCAAGCCCCATGTTGGGTGGAGAGATTACTTAAAAAATAAAATCTTAAAAAAAAACAACAAACAAAACATATCCCCTTAGGGGCCCCTGGCTGGCTCAGTTGGTACAGCATGTGACTCTTGATCTCGGGGTAGCGCGCTCAAGCCACACAGAGGGATAGAGCTTACTTAAAAAAAAATAATTGTCCCCTTAGATCTCAGGAAGGAATACAGACCGTGACAAGAGACTCGACTTGTATTACAAATTATGGAACCAACCCACTGAAAAGGGCTGGGGGAAAGTGTTGACCTAAGTAACCTTCGAAATGAGTGGAGTCTCCAAGACTAAAGGCAAAAGCAAGCACACATAAGCGCTGTATGCTAGTGGATAAAGTTGTTCCCCACGGGGACACTGGTTAACAATTCCGATACAGCTGTCGATGCCGACTGGAATTGAACAATGGAGTGGAGAGCACATGGGGGAAAGCGGGTTTAACTTTACACATAAGCTAGAATGATCTGTGTGGTAACAGCTAAGAGCTGGAGATATCAGCAAGAACTCCTGCTTACCTTCCTAAAGCTACAGATGGTTATACACAGAAATATTTATAGATACGTATATATACATGAGTTAGGTTAGTATACACACGTATTTTCTTGCTCTGTCAGCTGAGAGGGCCTGGAAGCAACAACATTCCAGTAGAAGTGAGCACACCTTGTGCCCAGATCCTGGCTTTTTTTTTTGTTTTTTAATATTTATTTATTTGAGAGAGAGAGAGAGAGCACAGGGGGTGGGGGGCAGAGGGAGAGAGAGAATCTCAAGCAGACTCCCCACTGAGTACTGAGCCCAACACAGAGCTCGATCTCGTGACCCTGAGATCCTGACCTGAGCCAAAATCAGTAGTCAGATGCTTAACTTACTGAGACACCCAGGTGACCCCAGATCCTGGTTTCTAATACCATTCTTCAGCAAAAGGAACCAGGACTCCTTGGGGATATGGTTTATTTTTGACAGGGGCAAGATATACAAGGTGAGCCTGGAGGGTCTGGTGGTGCCAAAAGGTAAAGACTAGCTCAACCTACCTCCACCCCTGAAACACCCCTCCAACCTCTGTATGTCAAAAGAACACAGGAGTCGGGGCACCTGGGTGACTCAATGGGCTAAAGCTTCTGCCTTTGGCACAGGTCATGATCCCAGGGTCCTGGGATCGAGCCCCACATTAGGCTCTCTGCCTGGCAGGGAGCCTGCTTCCTCCTCTCTCTCTGCCTGCCTCTCTGCCTACTTGTGATCTCTCTCTGTCAAATAAATAAATAAAATCTTAAAAAAAAAGAAAAAAGAACACAGAAGTCAATGGAGAGTGCTCCCAATGGCCAAAACTGGAAAAATTTGAGCAAAAAAATAAAATAGTATTGGATTGGAACCCCAAAATATAAAGATCTGTGAGTCCATATTGATATAAATAAGTGATCAAATAATAAATAAATGGGGAAGAAGACAGATTTCCCTTTCAAAAGAATTCCAAATATACGTAGATATTCCATCCTTAAAGAGGGAGAGCACAACTCCTTATTTCTTAAGTGTGGGCTGTGGATAGTGACCTCCTTGCAAAGACTGTGGGAAGGGAAAGGGCGGGGGGAGTAAGTTTGCTGAAGAGCCTGCACTGAGATCATGACCTTGAGCTAAAACCAAGAGTTGGATGCTTAACCGACCTAAGCCACACATGTGCCCCTAAAAAATAAAATCTATTAAAAGAAGTGTCCTTTTAACTTATATGTTATTTCCTATTCCTTCTTAAAAAACCCCAAACACCCTGAAACCTAAGTACAGATTTCAGATTTACAAGGATAAATCATGGACTTTTTCCCTTGAGAGATATTTCAGGACGAGGAGGACGAGTACTTTAGACTACAGCTGGGATGAATTTCTAGTCTAGTCTCAGCAGTGATGGCTGCTGAGGCCTCAGCAAATCAGGGGTGCACTTGCCCAGATGGGCATTTGTACTCAGTACCAAGCCAACTGGAGTCTAAGCTGGGTGGGGCAGGGTCATTGTCCACCTGTGTGTAACTAATGAGGTACCCTGTCAGTCCCTGGACTCCTCCCACCGGCTGCTGGTTTCGATGTGAGCAATAGCCAGTAAGAGCCAGAGCTGGGGACAGTCCATCACTCTTCTGTTCAAAATTCTATAATCTCCTGTAACCATCTGCTTTGTTTATCCCCATCCCATCACACTGGGCTCCTAGCTGTTCCTCAAATCCAACAAGCACGCTCCAGCTTCAGGGCCTTTGCACCTGCTGTTCCTCTGCCCGGAACGCTCTACCTTTGGGAGAGCTCACGACTAGTCATCACCACTTCTTTAGGGTCTCTGCTCAAATGTCACAGCACAGGAAAGGCCTTTGTGGCTAAAATAGCAACCCCTGCATCATCACTATGTTCCTCGGCCTGGCTGAATTTTTTCTTTCTGTGTACTAACACGCTATCTATTTAGTGGCTTATTATCTGTTATCTTTAAGTAGAAGGCGATTCCTGTAAGAGCCGAGACCACATTTTTCTTGTTCGCTGCTTATTACCAACATCAAGACTAGAACTTAGTACTTAGCAGGCACTCAGTGAGATCTTTGGAATGAATACATGAATGCATGGGAGATTTTTTTACACCGCAGTACGGCGAATGATACGTGCTGATAAATAATAGCAGTTACACTCACAACGTATTTCTCAGTCCCTTTGATTCTTTACAGCTCAAAAAGCTGCCTTCTCTGCAAACTCTAGTTTTTCTTTGTACCAAAGTATATGCATACATAAGTGGATTATTCATTCAACAAATATTTGGGAAGTGGGCATTGCACGTCAAAGTACTGTGGTGGGCACCAAGGGTACAGAGGTGAATAAAACCCACTTTCCAATGTCTGGGAGTTCCATCCATCCATCCATCCCATCCTTTTGGGATCTGGTAAGTGCCAGACACTGCATGTTTTTTATTTTAAAAGATTTTATTTATCTGAGAGAGAGAGAGAGAGAGAGAGAATGAGCAGAGGGAGGGGCAGAGGGAGAGGGAGAGGGAGAGGGAGAGGGAGAAGTAGGCTCCCTGGTGTGCAGGAAGCCCGACGCGGGGCTCAATCCCAGGACCCCGGATTACGACTCAAGCCAAAGGCAGCAGCTTAACCGACAGAGCACCCCCCCCGACCCGCAGGCACCCCCAGATTCTGCATGTTTAAGTAGCACTGGATACACACCCCTGTCTTTCTCATGGCAGAGAACTGAAGAATTTAGTTGTGGCTCTGCTGGTAATTTTCGGACCCCCAAATCGTTAAACTCCGAGCATGAGTTTCCTCATCCGTAAACGAGGGTCTGAGACCCCCGGCCAGTCTGCCACACCGGGAGCTGCTGGCAGCATCGAAGGACGAGACCCCAAAAGAAATGCGCCTTGGACACTGTGAATCCCTGCTCACACGTGCGGGGTTCTCAGGCAGCAAATGCTTAAAAACAAAACCAAAACCCAAACGCAAGGACAGACACACAAAACCGAACAAAACCAAACCCCAAACTCCCGTCTTTTGCTCCAACCGCTTCTCAGTGGGCCTCGGAGCCCGAGGCAGCTGCGGCTTCTGGCGGGGGCCGATCCGCCATCACTCAAAAACTCGACGGTTGGACACAAATCAGGAGAGGCAGCCCAATTCCTGTCAAGGTAATCCTTTGCAGATTAAGTAGACCATCAATAATCTTTGGTTACCATTTGATTCAAGCACACACCAGCTCTTCCCACCCCGGCCTCTCCTGCAGCTGAGGGCCTGTCGGCTATTGTGTCCTGTTCTAAAGCCTTCACAACCCTCAGAGTCTCCTTTTATATTTTTTAAAAACCTTGACTTGGCCGGCTCTGGAGTTTCTTCCAAGATGGGGCTTGCTAGTAAATGAAAGTGATTCCTGAGTGTTGACATATAAACATCATTGTCCAGGCTAGGCCTTCTTCAAAGGGAAGATATTGTAAGTCTTCCAAAGTCTAATCAAAGTGAATAATGGGGGGGGGGGGGAGGAAGGGGAGAGAGAGGAAGAAGAAGGCGTGAGCCAAGGCGAGCGGGTGACAGAGGGAGCGAAGGGAGAATGCACAGGAGACTGTCCTTCCTGGAGCCACGACTGGATTCCTTCATCAGCTCTGGCATTTTCTCGCCTTTGTATTTACGCTCTCACTTCCCGATGGGGTGCATGAAATTGTCGGCGTTCACTGAGAAGGGGGAGGCTTGCAGACAGAGCTGGTGCATTTATTCTCTGGGAACAAAGACTCGTCCCTCTGCGGTGTGTTGTGTCCTCTCAGGGCTGAAGACGGTTTCAAGGTAAATACTAGAAGAAACTCTTGTTTCCGCAGTCTCTTCCGTACGAGACCCCCACGTCCCGGACTGCGTAACAACAACATCTATAGTAGGAATGATGCTGTCGGCTGGTGCCTTTCACAGGGCCCTTGCTCTGAGCCAGGGCGACGCTAAGTATTAATCTGCCAACAGCTCACACGGCCTGAGAAGCTTATCTGCACTGAGACCCTTGTCCCTCTTCCGGGAATTTCCCCCACGTATTTCGGGGTCCAGAAGCTTCCATCGGTCATGTGGCCATGGAAGTTCATCCCTACTCACATGTGGACTCTTCCAGTCTTCTTTTCTTTCTTCTGATGGAAAAACTTCAAACATATACGAAGGGAGAGAAGAACATCACAGGCCCTGTACTCACCCCTCCCAGCTGCAGGAGTTAATATTTTGCCATTCCTATTGTTTTCTATTCCCACCCCGACGGCTCCTTTTAGGGAACACCAGACACTGTGCCACCTCACCACTGTTCCTTGGAATCTTTCGTTTGTTCTTTCACTTGCTTTAATGATGCGGTGACTCTGAGAACCCAGTAAGATTTCCTGCTGGTTCTTTTTCTTGGAAGGAGGTGGCGTGGTACACACAGGAATATACGGTTTGCATTTTTCCTCTATCAATTAACCCAACCTAAGCCAATAATCTGTTCATTTAAAAAAAAAATGTTGTCTTATGGTGAAAGTTGTTCAGATTGCCTTATTATTTAATGAAACAAGGGATGGAGAGTAGATTTACACCTAACGCTGGGACTGAAGATGGATATAAAACTATTATTGTCACCTTGAGTTCTGAGGACAATGGATGGTTGGAAGGGTTTCCAGGGCCCCGGTCTGGGATGGATATCTAGGGCATCTGTCCTCTAGGGAGCCGACAGAACTGTCTGATGAGGCTTCAGCCTGCGTGGTCACAGTGCTGTCCCTGCTGGTGCCAAGCACGGGAACTGGGGAATGATGAAGGAGGAAAAGCCGGACCGTGGACTGACTGTGTGCCCACGCTGCGAGTTAATGATTTATGTAACTGCTTGGCACGTGTGCTTAATGACCTTGCGGCACGACAGTGAGCAGG
This sequence comes from Mellivora capensis, assembly GCA_004024625.1. Lineage (NCBI taxonomy): Eukaryota > Metazoa > Chordata > Mammalia > Carnivora > Mustelidae > Mellivora > Mellivora capensis. The sequence goes on along the minus strand of PISX010002144.1, from coordinate 79,483 downwards.
TCTGTCATTAAAATCCTACTGGAGTACAGAGATTGAAACTCTGTGGGCTCTCCTGGCCTTCCTTTGTGACAGGCAAGGTTGCTGGCTCAGAAGTTGCCCAGACAAGTGGCCCTGTTGCTGGATAGGTCTTTGGTCTCTCAAGACACGGCACTGGAGCTTTCTGGAGCCCTTTAGGCTCTGATGGGAGCCTTGGTGTGACTATGGCTAACGGCTGCCTCTTCTAGTTCTGATCATGCCAGAGCTTTGTCTAAAAGTCTTTCCTCGAACTGCTTCTGCCGTGCTGAGATGGTTTCCCTAAACCAGGCTTGCGGACTTACATTATCTCCAGTTCCCTGAAAGCGGTGGTTCTGGGGAGTTTGAAAAGCATATCCATGGCCCGGTGCTTCCCCAGACTAGTGAACTTGGGATCTCTGGGAGTGGGGCCTGGCGTTCCCCAGTGACTCTTACCCGCCTTCAGGGCAGAACTTGGGGCCTTAGAGCAAGTGCTTTGTGCACACAGAGTCTGGCTTTCTTCCCCATCTTTCTTTGGTAGGGTCATTTTTTTCCTCAAAGCTTTTCAGATAGAAGAGACATGTGCTTTTCAGGTTTAAACACTGAGGTCATGCTGGTTTCATAAAACGAAGTGAGGGAAATTTTTATCTTATTCCATGACCTGAAATAGTTTGAATAACAAAGAAGATACCTGGTTTTTGAAGACAAGCTAGTGTCTAGTTGTGAGACCATGAAGGCCTTTCAAAAAGGGCCCCTTTAACAAACTTTCTAAAGTATTCTCTGGTTATTGGTCAATTCAAGGTGTTCTACCTCTTTAGGGGCAATTTTGATAATTTATATTTTGCTAGGAAATTCTCCATTTCCTCGAGATTTTCAAATTTATTGCCATAGGTGTTCACATACAATGCTTTTACAATTCTTTCACTCCTTTCCCAATGGGTACCCACATTTTCTTTCTCATTCCAATGCTGCAGACCAGGAGCTGCTCAGATCTCCTCTGCTGAAATAATAGCAGTGCTTACTGATCACTCACCACATGCTAGGCACAGGGGGCTAACTGCTTTACTCGAAGTAGCTCCTTTAACCCTCAAGAGCACTCAGTGAGATAGGTACTCTTAAGAGCCTCATGTTACAGACGAATTCCTCACCTGTAGGCGCGCAGAGAAGTTAGGTAACTCACCAGTAGCTCCGTATGTTGCCTACTGACCTGTGTGTGAGCTGAGACGCCGCCTACCATTCGAGTCTGTTATTCTAGGGTTAAGAATTAAGGGGAAGGGGAGCGCCTGGGTCCCTCTCCATCCCTTGTTTCATTAAACAGTGGGTTAAAGCCTCTGCCTTCAGCTCAGGTCATGATCCCAGGGTCCTGGGATTGAGCCCCGCGTCGGGCTCTCTGCTCAGCGAGGAGCCTGCTTCCTCCTCTCTCTCTGCCTGCCCCTCTGCCTACTTGTGATCCCTCTCTGTCAAAATAAATAAATTAAAAAAAAAAAGAATTAAGAGGAAGGGGAAAGGAACAACAACAGTGTTCCTGCTCGAAGTTCTTAACTAGAGTGGATAATCTAAGAGTTGTGTGGCTGGGAGGGGACAAGATTCCGCCAGCAGAGAGTGGCCCAAGGCTCGGGGTTGTGAATGCCAGTGCTTAGACGGATTCCATGCTATGTGACTCTTTTCATGTCCTAGTTCGAGCACTTGAACTCAAGGGCCTTGAGTATTCAATTCATCTCTGGGTTATTAAGTTTGAGCCCCACCTTGGGTATAGAGATTACTTAAAAATAAAATCTTAAAACAAAACAAAACAAAACCCTCCCAGAACTGGCTCTCTCTTTGCTTCAAGAATAAAATCTGGAGGGCGCCTGGGTGGCTAAATTGGTTAAGCGACTGCCTTCAGCTCAGGTCATGATCCTGGAATCCCGGGATCAAGTCCCGCATCGAGCTCCCTGCTTGGCAGGGAGTCTGCTTCTCCCTCTGACCCTCCCCCTCTCATACTCTCTCTCTCTCTCTCTCTCTCAAATAAATAAATAAAATCTTAAAAAAAAAGAATAAAATCTGGACTTTTCAGTTTGGCCTTGAAGGATTCCCACCACCTGGCACCAACGGACATTCTAAGCCCATTCTACGCCCCGCAGCATCTCTCAGTCTCAACTCCAGGCTCTGTATGTCCTTGTATGTCTGCCTCTGGATCTTTGCCCATGATTTTTCCTCCACCACGAATGCCCTTTCTCCATCTCTGGATACCTGAATATGATGAATCCCGCAAGCTCTAGCGGGTCACGACACTACACGACAATCCTCTCTTCCTGTAACTACGCAGCACTACCACAGAGCTCACCATGTGTGCCAGCATTTGACTCTGCTAGTTCATTCAGCCTTCAGAACAATCCTGTGAAGGGTGTATTATTCCTGTCCCTCTTTTATAATTGGGAAAACTGAGGCTCAGTCATTTGCTCAGGGCCCCAGGGATAGTAGCAGAGCTGGGATTCAAACCCAGGTGGTCTGGCCCCACACACCTAACCCGGACACACGGTGCCTAGGACTCTCCGCAAGGTGAGTTATAGTGACTTTCATACTTGTCTTACCTTCCCTATAGGACAGCAAGCTCTTCCAGGAAGGGGTGTGCCTATGGTTCTGGTGTATGTCTGTAGTAATGGGGCACCTGGCTGGCTTGGTCAACACAGCATGTGACTCTGGATCTTGGGTTGTGGGTTCAAGCCCCGACGTTGGGCGTAGAGATTACTTAACAAAGAAATGGCTTAGTGGATGTGCCCTAAGTATCTGCCCAGCCAGAGAAGAACACGGTACTTGGTAGATGGGTTGAGCAGGGCAGGGGTGAGGAATTTGGAACCAAGGTCCCCAGGGTCAAGACACTTTAAAGTGTGGGTAGGGAGGCCAACTTCGACAAGCGATGCAGTGGAAAATCTCGGCTGGAGAGTAAGCAAATGCAAATGCGGTGAGCACAACCTGAGGCGGGCAAGGGGGATGCCAGCAGTGGTGTGGAGGTCTGCACACTCTGAAGGACCTGCGGCCATACCGTTGTAAGGCCTTGCTGCACAAAGTGTGGTCCCTGGACCCACCACAGGGGGCCTGTTCCAAATTGCAGACTCCTAGAACCCACCCCAGACCATGGAAGCAGAATCTTTTTTTTTTTTTTAAATGATAATACAGAACTTCATATATATATATTTTTAAGAGAGAGCGAGCGAACACACGTGCATGTGTGTGGTGGAGGAGGCGTGGAGGGAGCAGGAGAGAGAGAACCTTAAGCGGGCTCCACACCCAATGGGGAGCCAGATGTAGGGCTCCATCTCACCACCCTGAAAGCATGACCTGGGCTGAAACCAAGAGCTGAACGCTTAACCGACTGAGCCATCCAGACGCCCCAGAATCTGCATTCTGACCAGACCTTCACAGGAGTCATATGGACACTAAAGTTGGTAAAAGGCTACCATAAGGCTAGACATTGAGGCCCACCCCCAGAGGCTGTAACTTAATTGGTCTGGGCTGGGGCCAGGACATCTATTTCTAAAAAAACATTTTCAGGTAACTGTAACATGCATCCCATGCCTTCCCTGGAGACCTGTGGAACAGAAAGATAAGGGAGGGAGAATTTCAGCTCTGCCACTAACAAGCTGTGTGGCCTTGGGCACGGCACTCAGTGTCAAACGAAGAAAGCAGATTAGATTAGTGGTTCATGATACTCAGAATCGGAAAATATACATTCTTGGGTCCAGTGAATTTTAATTCCCAGGGCCGGGCCTGAGGAGTTCAGCAAGGACTTCAGGGGTCATGGGCACTCAAACAGCTTCTAGACCGGGGAGATCCGTAGAACATTTAGAGCTGTGGCTCTCACACTGGAAACATATCAGAATCACCTAGAGAGCTTTCGAAAAGTATCAGGACCGAGGCCCTCCTCCCAGACATGTTAGACCTCGAACCCGAAGTTCTTCCAAGTGACTAGACTATGCAGTATGATGGAAAACCACCGGGGTCAGTGAAAGATGTGGAGGTCACATAGCACCAAGAACGTGGGTTTCTGAGGTCTTTTCAGTTCTTTGAAGTTTTCTATTTGTGGAATGGGGTTAACAACACCCATTCTGGTGGCCTGTTGTGAGGATTAAGTATAAAGTCACATATACCTTTGACCTCAGTCAAAAGTCACTTCATTGTGAATCCAGCTTCCTCGGTGGACTGATGAGAACACTAAACCCCAGAAAGGCAGGTCCAAGTTCACATAGCTGGGCAGCAGGAGAACAGACATGACACTGCTCCAAATGCTAATTCTACCTCACTGTGTGGCCTCCTCTGGATACAGGAAAAAAGCCCAGAGGAAACTTAAACGACCCCAAATGACCACATTGAACTTCGGCCAGAGCACTGGGCCAATAGACAGTCCCTCACACAAAATAAAGCCTTAGTTTTCCTTACCCAAGAACCAGGCCATCCCCCTTCCCTATAACCTTGTCCAGCCTTGGCTGTCAAAATGTTTGATTCTGACCCATATGAGCTCAATGTTCTTTTCTGATCACAATATCAGGAATGAAAGAAATGCCTCCATGGGGACAGTGGAGTGGGAGAATGATTCTTCCCCCACCATGTGGAAGATGAGCAGGAATGGGAGGTGAGGGCTGAGAGATGGGCCAGCTGGAAGGTGGTTCCAGCAATTACAGTGTGAGGGCTTGAGGAACTGTGAGTACTATGGGTTGAATTGGGTTCCCCTAAAAGATGTGGAGGTCCTAACCTCCCCCGTACTTGGGAATGTGACCTTTCTTGTAAATAGGGTTTTTGCAGATGATCAAATTAAGACAAGGTCATGAAGGTGGGCCCTGATTTAATAGGACCGTGTCCTTAGCAAAGGGAAATCGGAACACAGAGATAGATGCACACAGGGAGAATAGCATGAGAAGGTGAAGGCCGAGACTGGGGTGATACTTCCATAAGCCAGGGAAGGTCTAAGATGCCCGGTGGAGCACGAGAAGCTAGGGGTAGGCATGGAGCAGATTTTCTCCCCCAGCCCTCAGAGGGAAGAGACCCTGCAGACAGCTTGACCTCAGACGTCTAGCTTCCAGAATTGTAAGACAAGAAATTTCTGTTGTGGTACTTGTTACAGATATCCCGAGCGCCAGATCCTTGCTTGAAGAACACGCTGTCACGCACCAAGGCAAAGATGAGAACTTCAGAGGAATAGAGTGTCCTCTCGTGTGACTGACTCTATGATGCAGATGCCCTGCCTTCTTTGGGGCAGGGACTTATTTGAAGTAGAGCTTGTGTTCTGAGTTCAAGATTACCAGTCTCTTTGTTGAGGTTTTCAAATATGTCTGGATATGAGCAAAATCCAGGGGTAATTTTCTCATCGACCAGTACAGCAGGCGATAACTCTCTTTTTCTCCTTTTTTTTTTTTTTTTGAGAGAGAGAGAGCGCATGTGTGAGCACGGAGGCGGGCGTGGGGACTGACAGAGTGAGAAGGAACAGGCTCCATGCTCAGCGAGGAGCCTGACTCGGGGCTCCATCTCACAAGCATGAGATCATGACCTGAGCCAAAATCAAGAGTCAGACGTTAACCGACAGAGCCCCCTAGGCGCCCCAGGTAATAACTCGAATATGGTTTGCTTAATACGCGCTCCGTGCTCTTTTTAAGTGCCTTCTGGATATGAATTCATTTGATTTTGATGAATTTTCACAACAATGCGCTCATGTAGGTACTCTGATCATATCCATTTCACAGATACAGAAACTGAGACACAGAGAGGTAAAGGAACTTCTTTCTCCCCAAGGCTGTGAACCTAGAAATGTTGGAGCTGGAATGTGGACCCAGGCCATCTGGCTGGAGAGTCCAGGCCCTTAGCCACTACAAAAAATGGCTACTATTGGCTTGAGCGCTTACCGTGGGGCAACTGTTACTCTAAATACTTATATTCCTAACCCATTTTATATTCACAGCCATTTACCTAAGTTCTATTTAATCCTTCCATGTTCACATTTCCAGGAAAGCTATTTTTTTTAAGATTTTATTTATTTATTTGACAGACAGAGATCACAAGTAGGCAGAGAGGCAGGCAGAGAGAGGAGGAAGCACGCTCCCCGCTGAGCAGAGAGCCAAATGCAGGGCTCGATCCCAGGACCCCGGAATCATGACCTGAGCCAAAGGTAGAGGCTGAACCCACTGAGCCACCCAGGCACCCCCAGGAAAGCGATTTCAATGTTGAATTTAAGAGATCCCCCCATCCCCTGCCCTTAGGATGCCTGGGTAGCTGAGTGGGTTAAGCCGCTGCCTTTGGCTGAGGTCATGATCCCAGGGTCCTGGGATCGAGTCCTGCATGGAGCTCCTTGCTCAGCAGGGAGCCTGCTTCTCCCTCTGGCTGCTCTGCCTGCCATTACCCCTACACTTGTGTTCTCTCTCTCTCTGACAAATAAATAAATAAAATCTTAAAAAAAAAAGCCCCCCCCCTTTTCCATAACACACACACACACACACACACACACACACACACACACGACCAGGTCCCTCCTACAAAGCTGGTCACTGGCTGCTGATCCCACAGCTACCCCTAGTGGATATCTTCCAGTGGCCAGCTGCTTGCCCTTCCCCCTCTCAACACGCGGCGCCCACCCCAACTTCTAGCCCGGTCCTCCAGCTAAAATGAGGAAGCGAATGAATGCTTCTCTGGGGGAGAGCAAGACCTCTGAAGGCCAAGGTCATTGCTTTCCAAACTAGGATTGATGGGTCTTTTTGCTTTCCTGGTCAGCGTGCAGGGGACTCAGCCTCCCAATCTCTGTTCGTGATACTGGTACAAAATAATAACTCTCGCTTTGACTAAGGGAGTCAGAGAGGGGAAAGGAGGGAGCAGGAGAGCAACACCAAGAAGGAGAATGCGAATGGGCGGAAAATAATGGAGGGAGAAGAGGGAAAACCGAAGATGATTGCCTATCTGTGCCAGGAATGGGGGCTAGGAACTCAGCACACTTCCCACCACCAGAAACCCCAAGAGACTGGGTGGCCTGCTGCACAGAGCTGGAATTGAACCCAGTACCCCAACCGATGTCCCTGAGAGCTGGGGGGTGCGCTGGGGTGCAGCAGCCTGGCTTAGTAGCTCTGACAGGACAGGAGTCTTCTCCATGAGGATTTTTGGTCGGGTGGGGAAATGATGCTCACGGCATCGGTAAGGTCCACAGGAGATTTGGCCACGATTCTATGTAGTCCCTCAGGGCGACAGTGAGAAGGCAGCTGAGAGGTTTTCCCCCCTTACAGATGGATGAGAGTCACCCAGATAGAGAGTTGTAGTAGTCCAGGCAGTGCCCAGGCCTGTGCCCTGGGCCCACCATCCCCAGCCCACCTCCTGTCCCACCTACCACAGAGGCTAAGGAGGCCAGATGCGCTCTGAATTAGCCAGCGAGACGCCCCGGTGCTTACCGGCTCCCTCCAACTCTGTCTGCTAACTTAGGAGGAAATAGATCTTTCCGCCTCAGTAACAACGAAATTGGTCTTTGCATCTGTGAAAATTACGCTCTAGATGACGGCAATCCTGAACATTAATCAAGTATCAATCACTGACATGAGTGGAAAATAGAGCTGGAGTCTTTATTCAAGCCTTGTTGTGAGCAAAGCCAGGCAGGGGCTGATTGCCGAGGAAATCCTCTCCAGGCTTGAAACAGCGCCGTGGAGTGCAAAGAGCATGAGCTCGGGCAGGGGCAGAGACCCGATGATACTCCCCTAACTGTGTCTGCTCTCTGGGCCTCAGTTTCCCCATTTGTAAAACAAGGGAAACACTGCCAGCCCTCGGGTCACTGAGGGACTGAGTGAGAGGAGGCATGTTAAGTGTGTATCCTACACAGGCCCTACACAGAAGTGATGATTTTTTAAAGATTTTATTTATTTATTTGAGAGAGAGAGTGTGTGTGCATGAGCGGGGGAAGTGCAGAGGGAGAAGCAGGCTCCCCGCTTTATCCCAGGATGCTGGGATCCTGTCCTGAGCCTAAGGCAGACACTTAACTGACTGAGCCACCCAGGCACCCTGGAATCAATGATTTTTTAATGGCTCCGAATAATTGGGGAGAATAAACCTACTTTCCTGCCAAACATTAGCTCAGAAGGTATTTAACACACATGGCGTCCATACCAGCTGAACCTTTTCTTTAGGTCCCAGTCCAGTTTCTGACCTGTCGGGTCCCCATCAGAAGGGCCTTCCCTCATCTCGGGAGTGGCCCTGCCCTGCCCTCCCTTTGTCCTTGTCCCAACGTCTCAGACCTCAACCTGTGGCAAGGGCCTTCTGCCCCAAATACAAAACTTGAATTTAACCCTCAGAAAACATCACGCAAAGGAAACTGAGGGACATTTTGTAAGATTATTATCTTGTAATCTTGACCAGGGTCAAGGCTGGGAGCCTTGGGCTACAGGACTCTCCCCGATTCAAGGAGACTAAAGGGACATGACAGAGAAACCCAACATGTAATTCTGGATCTTTACCTTTTTCTTGGCTATATGGGGAAGTTGGCAACATTTGAATAAGGTCTCTGTTGGTGATATTGGTTTCCTGATCTTGATAATTATACTATAGTTATGTAAGAGAGTTTTTCGTTTTTAGGAAATACACTTTGAAATATTAAGGGGTAAGAGGACATGATACTTGCAACTTACTCTCAAACAGCTCAAAAAACCTTTAAAACACAATATATAAAAACATATGAAAATGTCTATCTACACACCATATATGGGGGAGGGGGTCAAACTATTTTTGCAACTTTCCTGTGAGTCTGAAATATCCTCCTTCAGCCCAGACAAGCACTGCACAGTCAACCACACTGTCTCCCTTCCACTCTATGAATGTCCTTGGAAAAGGGTGTGTAGGGATTTCTTTTGTCCTCCTTGGGCCACTGGACTCATGGGCAAATAACATGACTGTGGGAAGGGTCCTCAGAGACCACCCAACTTGAACCCATCCAGGTGACGTGGCCAGGTGGAGGGGCCTCTGGCTTGTCATCCCTTGGCTGAATGGATTCTGTGTCCCGACCCCCCAGCCAATGCTCTTTCTTCAACTCCACACTATGCGTGACTGCACAGTGCATTCGGCCACAAAGGAGTGACAGCTGTGACAGGACATGGATCCCTCTGGCCTTGAGGGCAATGGATGGAGACCTGTCGCGAGGGGCAGAGGCCCCCGTGTCAGCATCCTCTTCCTTTCCTGCAGAGGGACTGGGGTATGAAAAATGTTCATCTCTGATCTCTTCTGCTCCCAGGGCTCGAAGGGACAGACACCTATATGCTAATGAGTCTCAAATTTGTCCCCCAACCCCAACCTCTGTCTGAAGTCCCCACTCCTGGATCCAACATCCAACTCCTGCCCGTTGAAGGGGCACCGCTAATGTAGCATGCAAAGCCAAAAGCTCCCCTTCTCCCCTCTCCTGCTCTTCCTCATCTCAGTCCAGCCCCTCCACTCTCCTGGTTGCTCAGGCCAAGGCCTGAGGGTCAGCCCAGCCTCCTGTTCACTGGCCCCCCACAGCCTCACCATCAACCACACCGTCCTGTTTGCACCCCCCCAACACAGACCCAGAACCGGCTTTTCCCCAGCACCACTGACACCAGCCTGATTCAGGCCATGGCGCTTTCTCCCCGGGGCTTCCACGAGCACCTTCTGATGGGATCCCTTTCCATGTATATGGAAAGTGACCACCAGTGACCAAAGGGAGCTCAAAACCTGCCCAAGCACTTCCGCCTCACTCTGAACTAACCCTCACAAGGGTCTACCCCACGGGTCTCCTGCAGAGTCATGCCCCTTTCTCCCTGTCCTTCACCCTAGAAGCTCCAGGCACCCCAGCTCTGCTGCCGCAGGAGCATGACCTGCCTGGCACGCCCCAGTTTCAGGGTCTTCCCCTGGCTGCTCTCCCTGCCCGGAGTCCTTCTGCCAAGTATCCACAGGGCCTGTCTCCAAGTTCACGCTGGAATGACCTCAAGCCTCTTCTGACAGGCCTTCCCTGACTGACTCATGGGAAACAGCACTCCCGTCCTCCCCCACGCCGATTTTTCTTGTCTCTATCCCCCACTAAGTTCCTAGAGGCCGGGGATCTATTTGGTTCCCTTTGTATTCTAGCTACTGAGTGGCACCTAATAGGAGCTCAGTACATGTTTGTTAAAGTAATGAATGAATGCATTGTTAAGCTAAAGAAGCAAGGAGCGGAACAGTGTCTATAATACACACCCACTTATTAAAAAAGAAAAAGAAATGAACACATCTATGCTTGCCTAACTTCGGGAGGAGTTAATAGCTATGGCTTCTGGGAGGGTGAATGGGTAGCTGGGGGCAAGGGAGGAGGAAGACTTGTCAGTGTAGACCCTCTTGGTACATTTTCAATTTTTTTTTTTTTTAAGATCTTATTTATTTATTTGTCAGAGAGAGAGAAGAGAGCAAGCACAAGCAGGGGGAGCGGCAGGCAGAGGGAGAAGCAGGCTCTCTGCTGAGCAGGGCGCCCGACGCGGGACTCGATCCCAGGATCCCAGGATTATGACCTGAGCCAAAGGGAGATGCTTAACTGACTCGGGCCCCCAGGTGCCCCTCTTTTGAATTTTTTCATAGGGACATGTATTACTGATTTGATGAATTAAGGATACATATGTAATATCAAATCATTATGTTGTACACCTAAAGCGAATACAATGTTATATGTCAGTGACATCTCAATTAAAGAAAAGGCCACCTGTAATGAAATCCACATTTCCCCCCCTAGAATGTTATAAGGCACACTTCCACCAATGTGGACACACGTGTTACGCATGTAAAATCGTGATATACAGATTCTGTTTGTGTAGGTACATCACTTTTTTTTTTTTTTTTTTTTTTTTACTGTAACACTGTTTGGTGAAGTTCATCCTAGTCGAGGCTAAGCGACATGATATCTCGTGCCTACAGTCCGAGTTCCCAGAAACATCCCACACATGCACAGTCCCCTGGAGACCTAAGTAAAAAGTAACTGAAAGGAAGACGGAGACAGAAGAAACAAAGGCAAATGAGCTGGAAGGATTACTGGTCGTAAAAAAAATAAATAAATAAAAAGTATGCCCAAAGCCCAGCCTGGGTGGGGGCTGTGACTTTTCTAGGTCTGAGGGGCCTTGGGGCCCTCTGCTGTACCTGGTAATGTTCTGGCCCTTAGGATCCTGATGAGAAATATGAAAAGACATTGGATCTGCGAAAAGGGGCAAGGGGGCGTGGGGGAGTGCTGGACCTTGACCCCCGGGAGCATGGGCCGCCTCTCTTGCTACCTGAGGGGCTCTGGGCAAATCACTTGCATGGCCTCAGTGGGTCTGGGGTCCCTCTACTGTAGCGAGGGGTTGCGGAGGTTGGATCTGTCATCTTAGAGGACTCTTTCCAGCGCTAACACTCCGTAGTTCTGTTTTGAGTAGATGTTGCCTGTTGGACCTCACCAATGGACAGGTGCTCTGCCTTTGAGATCCGTGTACATGAGACACTGATGTCACGGGAGCCCTCCTGCCTGAAAGTGACCCAGCCGGGCGTCCTCTGGGCTTCCTGAGCCCGAGCATGACTGAGCCAGAATGCTAAGGCTCACCCTCCTGCTTCCAGAGGCTTCCTTGTTGAGCCCTGGAATTTGGAGCTTTTGTACCCTGTGCCTCTGCCAACTTGTATTAGCCAAGTAAAATGCTCTGGAGAGCTGCTACACATGATCTGAGCAAAACAACCGGAGCTTGGCGTGGACAGGTCTTCGCCTGTGTCCTCGGGGCTGGCCCACCCAGGAGAGCAAAGAGAAGGTCAGGTGGTTTCATGAGCCAGCAGGCCAGACTATTAAAGTAAACTTCCCTTTCCTGAAGGATGCTGGCAAGGAAAAAACCATGAAAGGCCCTGAGGTGGGGGAGGGGAGCGGGCAGTGGGAGAGAAAACTTGTGGACACTGATTCTCAAATTATCTGCAGGAGGAGAAGGAAGGAAACGGCAGGAGGGCATGGGAACTGGCTTCTCCCTCTGGAGTGCTTGCACGTTACTGTTTTCATGAGTGCAGTTGCCTTGCTAGCTATTTTAGACGGCAACTAATGTGAGGACTGGTTCGCATTCCCTCAGCACATGCCCGTGAACTGATGGAGATATTTGGGAGTCTGTGGGGCTCCAGAGGGAATTCCCTGGGGAATTAAAGGGTTCTCAGTGGATAGTCCTCAAAATCAAGTTTAGGGCACGGTTACAGCATGGAGGAGTACTCAAGGGTGAATGAAAACCCTTTAAGTCAGATTGGAATGAGAAAGAAAGTCTATCTCTCAAAAGAAGTTGGATGATACCTATGGTTTGATTTGCTTTCTATTTCTTCAAAGTTTTATTTACTTCTGTAATCTCTATACCTTATAGGGGATCGAACTCACGACTCTGAGATGAAGAGGTGCATGCTTCTCCGACTGAACCAGCCAGGTTTGATTTTCTTAATCAAATTTCTTAACCCATGTATTTAAGCCTAATTCTGCCCTTACTGTGAAAGCTCAGGAGCTGTAGTCTTTGGAGGTGTCTTTTGAGGCCTGGGGGTGTGGTGGAGGGGGGGGAGGTGCACAGAGCTGTCACTCAGAAAAGGGCCGTTAAAAGAGGCCATGGAAACTCTGTCCCTGGATATTAAAACAGAGACAAGACAGCATGTGGGCTGGTGGATTTAAATTGAGGGGAACTTCAGAATCCCTCTGGGGTAGGGCCTGTTCTTTATTTCAAAAGCCCCAGAAACAATTGCAACTCAACCTGTTTGTCTATTGTTGTCCCCATACCCACTGGTGCCCAGGTCCAGGCGCCCTGCTAAGAACCATGGCTGGACCTGTTGTGGACACTTATGGCCTAAAATGAATCAGCCCGTGAAGTTTCTCCCTGCGTTCTGACTACAAAATCTTCACGTACCTATTACAGTTGTGTCTCATAGCGATCTCCTTGGCCTTCAAATAGGAGAACTGGGGGTTTACCCCCCATTTTTTTTCTATTTAAGAACATTCCAGAACTGTGTGTATAGTCTGCAGGCACCTCAGGAGGAAGCGCAGACTGTAGTCTGTTTTAACACCAAAGGAAGGTCATGTCCCATCTCCAGGCCAAGGCCTGCTCTCTGCTGTCATTCACCAGTCTGCACCGCAAACAACGTTTTGTGAGCTGTTCAATGTTACCTTTATAATTGCACTGTCTAAAATGTTACTTTTAGGGGCGCCTGGGTGGCTCAGTGGATTAAAGCCTCTGTCTTCGGCTCGGGTCATGATCCCAGGGTCCTGGGATCGAGCCCCACATCAGGCTCTCTGCTCGGCGGTGAGCCTGCTTCCCCCCCTCTCTCTGCCTGCCTCTCTGCCTACTTGTGATCTCTCTCTCTGTCAAATGAATAAATAAAATCTTAAAAAAAATTTTTTTTAAATGTCACTTTTACCCATCACTTTCCACCTGTCCCCCCTCGCTTCTCCTCAAAATAAGGCCTTAACTCTCTGAAAGTGGCTTTTCCTTTTTCTCAGTTTGCCACTCAAAGCCTTCCATGGTCTGGCTCCAGTATGATCCTCCAAGCTTCTCTTTCTCCTTACAACCCAGGCCCACTGCTTCAAGCTGGCCAGCGGCCTCACTGTTTCATGTTCTCCTCGAGTGTTCCAGTTAACTGCGTAGGATTGTATCATTAGGATTATGGATGCAACTTAACCATTCCCAATGGCTGAACATCTTTCTGCTGCTCCTCTCTGAATTTTGTCAGGAAGGGTCCAAGGAATCATCTAGACCAGTGGTTGTCAACTTTGGCCAGTCACTGGAATATGGGATTACGGGAAGTGGGAGGGTGGGGGGTGGGGGGGGTGCATTTTTTTTTTTTTTTAACTGAGATAGAACATATATATAGGAATGGGCAAAAATCACAAGTGTACCCCCTTTTGACTCTGGGTGTACAAAATAGCCACATGTGACCAGCACCCACATCAGGAACCAGAATGTTACCAACAACCCAGAAAGGCTGGGGTGAAGGAGGCTTTTGAAAAATTCTCACTTGGGATCCAATCTTCTGAGATTCTTATTCCCAGATGTGAAGTCAAGTCCAGGAATTTACACCTTTAAGGTTTTCCCCAGAGAAGTCTGGTGTCCCATGCATCACCAGACTCGGAGAGCAGGAATCTACCAAGGATTTTCAAACTGCCCCTCATGTGTCACCCTGGGGGATGGCGGTTGAGGCAAGGAAGCGTCAGACCCGCCGGGATCTCTTTCTTAAACGGAGACTCCAGCTCAAGAAAGGCCTTTTCTCTGTGGATGGAAACAACCCCTCACTCCACAGTCCTGAAAGCTACCTGTATGGGTCGGTTCAGTCGAGGAAGCAGACCTACGAGGATGGGTCCGGATGGATCTGTTTATATATGCGTCAAGGACAGGCCTTGGACCTTTCACAACAGGACTTGCTGGTTAAACAGCCCCTATAGGGCTGTTGTTTTGGTGTTCGATGCTGGAGCGTGAAGTCCATAGGGCAGGCAGTAGGGAAGGAAAGAACTTGGTAGACCAAGAACAATCTAGAATCCCATGAGGATGGGTTAAAACTCCTGCTGCCTTTGACCTTCACAGTAGAGATATCTATCCCCCAGGAGCCATGGAGCTAAGCACTTGCAGCTGGGCAGGGAGTCAGAGAAGCCAAAGCGGGAATGCAGGGAAAGGCGGAGGGATGGCAGTCCTGGCCACTGCTACCCGGCAATGGGGTGAGCCAGCAGGTAGACCACAATGCACGTACTGCTTCCCTTCTGTCCTCCAGCTCTCCTGAGAATCCCTCTGTGGCCCAACGCAACGAGGAAACCACAGGCCAGGGAATTCTGGGAGATGTAGTTCAGCCTAGCCACGCCTACCCACGGCAAAGCCATCACCATTCGTCTCATTGCTGGTTCTCAAGCCTGGCTACTCACTGGAATGACATGTGGTTTTAAAAACACAGTTGCCAGGACTAGCACCACATTATGGGAAAGCTTCCCAGGCCACCCTAATGTACAGTCGTGGCTAAGAACCACTGCCTGGCAACCTCGGGACTAGCCCCAGCCTGGGGTTCAAGACGATCAGTTCTTCTCTCTTTTTGCCCCAGGAGGAGCATAACAAGATCTGGTTATTCTTTTGAAGGTTTTCTCATTCTCCTGCCTTCCCCCATCAGTCTGTCCTCTCTGCACGAACCCAGCCACAACCCTCTCTCAGTCCGCAGCACGCTGGCTGCCCCGTGGACCAAGCTTCCTGGCTATCTGTCCTTCTGTGCTCAGTAGATCGGGGGCACAGCGGGCAGACCATGGGATCATCCCAATGCCAGCAAGCTCATGGGGAACTAGAGACTTGGAGGGTTTCACTAGTAAGCTTCTAAATAAAGCACCTCTTCCTAGGCATAGACGAATTAAATGATTATAACGCAGCCAAGTGGTCAGAGAGCACTTTGCCAACAGAGGGCACTGGAAGAGAAGGATGAGGAAGAGCTTGGGGCGGGGGAGTAGGTCCAAAAGCATGGGCGGTTCTTTGTGCCGGGGAGTAACTCTGTCACAGGGAATGGTCATCTCCATTACGGATTCGACCCATTGCTTTCTTTCTCCTAGCCACAACGTGGTCGTTCCTAATGAGATCTGCGGCTGAAGTGTGAGATTGACACAACTGATCAAAATAAGGTCTTTGGGATTTCCTCTGGGTTTGTATTATTTATGCCCTCCGGGTCCTCCCCATTATAGTAGTGGAAGCCTGCTGGGCCACCCTTATCTACCCTTACTATTATTACACCTTATTTACCCACACTCCTATTTTAACCCATAGCCCATACCCAATACTCTTATTACCCATACTCTTACCCATAAACCTTATTTACCCTTATTATTATTACACCTTATTTACCCATACTCTGTAAATAAGTTTAGAGAGAGAAGAAACCTTCTGAGAGGCACCGGCAGGAATCTTTTGGACCATCTCTGTGAGGCCACCTGGGGAAGGATTGGGCCGTGCTCCAGAATGTTCAGCGGCCTATGTTTCCTGTGTGAGGTCGCTTTCTGTGCCCAAAGTGGATCTGAAGCTTCTTGAGGGCCAGGCTGATCTTTGATCCCCCTTTACTGGGATCTCGGTGCCTAGGACAGGGCAGCAGGAAGGATCCCTGACACACAGATCCCAAGTTCCAGGTTCCGGTTATAGCTCTGCTCCTCCAAAGTGACTTGAATCCTCCCCGCCTCAGTTTCCGCCTCTGTAAAGTGGGAAGCACCTACTTCATGCAGCTTTTGTGCAGCACCCTTGAGACAGAATGTGGGGAAATACTTCCATGATCCAGAAGTGTCATCTAAGCAGGAGAAACTGTGGGGAGAGCTGGTACTTCTCAAGAATTAGGTGCTGGCTGAGTCCCTTGTCGAGGACAAGGAGGCACAGAGGGCTGACCCCAGGCTGCTGCCGAGGAGATGCCTAGAGGTGGAGGCAAGGGGAAGGTGTCCCTGAGAGCCTACTGAGTGACAGCAGTCACTTTCTCCCTGTCCCTCTTGGGGGATCCCTGTGAACACTTCTCCGCTACAAGCTGGTTTTGGCCTGGTCCTCCATCCATTCATTCATCGTCTTCATCCAGTGTCTCCTGAGCACCTGCTGTGTGCCGAGCACCATGCTGGGGGTTGAGAATTGAATGGTGAGCAAAACCAGATGAGGTCCCTGCCCTTCCTTCCCAAACAGGTTTGGACTCAGGCTTATGCACCGAGAGAGCTGGACAACTAGCTTCATGCAGCCCCAGGGACGGATGGCAATGTCGTGTTTTAGTGCGATCCTAGAGTTAGCTGAAAAATATCAACAAGTTGAGGCCAGGTGTAATATGAAGAAGAAAAGGAAGAAAAGGTAGAGTCCCACCAACCCCCTGTTGCATTCTCCCTTACTGTGTCCCCACCTCAGGCTTCAGGAGTCCTACTCTTTGACTGTATCCCCTATTGAAACTAGCTCGCACCTAACTTCCTCGTGCTAAGGTGGTCAGTGCTCTCATGGAACGACACTTCACAGGGACGAAAGCCTTGAGGTAAAGGAATGATGTCCCTGCTGGACAGAGAGATGTGAAAGGGCACCCTAAAATCACACCACAAGGGCAGTCGCTGCAGACAGGCATTTCCAGGGACAGTGAGGTGGACAAAGCAGGGGCTCCTGGCAGGGGGAAGGTCCCCAAAGCAAACCTTTGTGGCCTTTAGCGATTTCCAGAGATGAGGGAGGAGGAAGATCGGGAGAAGATGTTGTTGTCAGACTCCCAGAGTCTGCTTAGGGAGGGTGGGTTTGCAGGTGTTTATGCCAGTACCAAAAGCAACTGACTAGATAATTAGCTACATTAAAAAGAAAAAGGGAAAAAAGAAAGACCAGAGGATTTTCAGTAGCCAGAACCCAGAAAAAGCTCCAGCCCCAGGCTCACAGTTCCGACCAAGCTGCCAGAAAACCCCACTGGTGGATTTACAGCTGGATTTATAATTTACCTCTCAGTGAGAAAACGAAGACATATTTTAAGATGACCACCCTTCCCCCGCCCCCCAAGCCAAATTCTGGAAGGACTGTAGGTAATATAAACCCCAAGTGGACTCATTAAAACAGAAGTTTCTATTGTAAAACAAAGCATAACACTCAAAACCACACAAAGCAAACAGGCTGCACTGGGCAAGATGAGAAGGCAAGCGCCCCAGGAAGCACAGGCCAGGGGAGGGGAGGGGAGGGGACTGTGCCGCTCCCCCCAAGAGGCCCCTCCACGCCCCCCACCCCCGTCCCAACTGCAGCCTTCCTCCCTCCCCGACTCCCAGAAGCTACTGCACTCCTAACTTCAGTTCCTCGTGTTTCTTTATGGTGTCATCACCCATGTATCCCGAGACGCTGTAGGCCAGTCCCTTCCATATTTTATTTTATTTTTGAGGATTTTCTTTCTTTGTCAGAGAGAGAGAGTGTGCAGAGCACATGCAGGGCAGAAGAGGAAGAAGCAGGCCCCCTGATGAGCAGGGACCAGGACCTGAGCCGGAGGCAGACGCTTAACCAACTGAGCCCCCCAGGCGTCCCAGTCCAACCCGTATTTTTAGATGTCCTTCACATTTCTTGTAAGTGGCCACGAGTTCTCCCTCCATCTATGCCTTTTTCTTGCACACGATCTGTGGAAGGCTCAGGCCACCAAACCTGCCTTTTTCCACCATCCAGATTTTTGTCTTGGTGCATGCCAACGTGTCCAAGGTCACTCATTCTTTTTGTTTGTTTGTTTGTTTTAGATTTTATTTATTTATTTGACAGGCAGAGATTACAAGTAGGCAGAGAAGCAGGCAGAGAGAGAGGAGGAAGCAGGCTCCCTGCTGAGCAGAGAGCCTGATGTGGGGCTCTATCCCAGCACCCTGGGATCATGACCTGAGCCGAAGGCAGAGGCTTGAACCCACCGAGCCACCCAGGCGCCCCTAAGGGCACTCATTCTTAACCCAAATAATCACGTGTCAGAAAAACCCCCGTATACAAGGAGGGCGCACCTTGTCGTGATCACTCTCTCACATTAAAGGTAATGAGACGGGAGGAGAATGGGATCTCGGGGAGCTCTCTGCGGAACTAGTGATTTACGACTTTTGTTTTTTAAACAATTGGAAGTGACTGGGGAATGCTTCTCTTTCATGCCTTTCAATATAGTTTGGAATGGGGTTTGACATCTCGCTACGCCCCAAGGCCCAGGGTTGTCTATTGTTAAGTTTTATCAAAGATGATTGCATAATAGCAGCCTGGATGTAGCGGAAGAAACCGAAGGAATCTCGACCACTAACCAGACTCACCAAATGTAATAAATATAAATGATAGATGAAGGGAAGACGAGACGGGCCATTCACTTATGGTCTGGAGCAAGAACAGTTACACTTAGAAAGTCTGTCCTTTCTCCAATCTCAGCAGACAGTCCCACAAACACAATTATTAGCATTATTGGAAAGGGCTTTATCAACTATTGACTTAATAAAGAGTGCATCCACTTAATGGTGACCTCTAGATCCCCCCCTCCAGTAAGTCCAGGACCCTAAGTTACATGCTCCAGGGCCCTGACACCCCAAAATGGACAAAAGAAATGAGCACTCTTGTACTAGGAGATGAGAGGTTTTATAACTCTTAAAATTAAATGTGTGTGAGGGACGCCTGGGTGGTCCAGTTGGTTAGGCATCTGCCTTCGACTCGGGTCATGATCCCAGGGTCCTGGGATCGAGTTCTGCATCGGGCTCCCTGCTCAGTGGGGAGCCTGCTTCTCCCTTTCCTGCCCTTCCCCCCTGCTTTCTTTCCTGCCTTTCTCTCTGACAAATAAATGAAATCTTAAAAAAAAAAAAATCAAACGTGTGGGGTTTGTTTTGGAAAAAACTCCAAAACTGATGGGTAAAGCAAAAAATTCAAAAGCCAAGGCACTCTTCAAACGCAATAGGCTCCCGATACTACCTGCAGACCTTTATTAGGGCAGAAGTCATATAAAAGCCACGGAAGGGCCCTGAAAGACATCAGGGGGAATAAAAGAAATCAGGCAGAGGTCCGAATTGATCACATCCTGGTTTTCTGTTCATATTTCTTCCCTTGGTTCTCCCAGGGGGTTTTATTTGTAAAGGAGATCAGGATTGTTTGTCCCTGTTAACAGCGGGGAGAATGCGGGATGGGAAGGAGCAGGGATGGAAACTTAAGGAAACTTCTCTGGTTATGATTGGGAGAAGAACTTAGGCACAGTGGACAGGCAGACCGATGTCTTTCCTGGCCTCAGGAGTTTTTCAAATCTGCTTGCAAGATTGGGTGCTCTTAGAGTGTAGACGGTTAGTGAGTTGCAATTTGCTAAGTTTTTACAATGCTCTAGGGTATTTCCAATGATGACATGTGTGGTTAAAGCTCTACAATCGAATTAACTTGAATTCACTTTCACTGAAAAGGCAAATATGATTCAGAAACTTTTGTCTTATTCTTAGTGCCTGTCCTAGGCTACCTCCCTAAAAGATCGGATATTCCCTGGAATTCCTTCCTGCCTGGCTCTTTGACACTGTCATGCTTGGGCTTGAGTCTAGCTGCTGATCTTCCTGGCTGCTCCCCCTGCACTCCAGCCCCTCTCTGGCTCACTAGGCCTTCCACAGAGCTCTTCCTTGACCCTTTTCCTTGCACCTGTCCTCCACCCCAACCCCATCATGGACTCCTATCTTCTCAAGATTCCCAATTTCAGCCTCTAAGAACCACCCAGCGTATGACATTCCGGAAGGGCAGGCTGAGCTGGGGTCCAGTGGGGATGTCCTAAGGCAGACCAGAACTTGAAAGGGGGTTCAATCTACCACGGCTTCCATGCCTCTGTTAGCTCACTTCTCACGCTGGGAAGGGCTCAGTCGAAGCACGTTATATCCTCACACCGCCTCCCCGAGAAAGCATGTTCATACCCATTTTCTACACGGGAGATTTCAGCCAGCAGAGGGCAGGAACTAGTGGGGCGGAGGGGAACTCTTAACCCAACTCTGAACCACCAAGCTCTTCCGTCTGAAGCAGGAGACTGTGTCCTTGTGTTTCTGGACATCTGAAGGACTCAAGAGCTTTGGGTTTGCTCCTTTGGGCGACCAGAGGGAGGACAGATCAATGGTTCCAGATTTCAGCTCTGCTGCCCCTGCCAGGCAGCCATGGGAGAAGTTCCACCCCTACCTCTTCACACTGACCACCCAGCTTCCCTGTGAGGGTCTGCCACTGAATCAGGTATAAGGCCTTTGCCCTATGACTGTCAAGGAAAGTCCTAGACCTGGGAGCTGTGGGGAAGAGGCAGAGACATGTGTGGATCGGTCTTTAAATGGGCAACATGGGCTTCAGCCATTATGCTCAAGGTCTTTGAACCCTCCCGGAACCATTTTAAAGTCTTCTTGGAAGACTGCCTCCTTACTTCACAGACCCATGTTCCACACCATCAACTATTACATGGAAATGAAATAACTGGTGGTCTTTTCTTCTAGTTTTTTTTTTTTTTTTAAGATTTTATTTATTTATTTGACAGATGGAGATCACAGGTGGGCAGAGAGGCAGGCAGAAAGAGAGGGGGAAGGAGGCTTTCTGCCTAGCAGATAGCATGCTGTGGGGCTCAATCCCAGGACCCCGAGATCATGACCTGAGCCGAAGGCAGAAGCTTAACCCACTGAGCCACCCAGGTGCCCTTCTTCTAGTTTGTTCTTAACGTTCTTCCTATTGAATATCTAGTTTCGTCAGCCAGCGTTTAGAGCATGGAGGGGTGAAGATGAATGTTGAGATTGGCCACTGGAGGTTCATTAACTCTTTCTTACTCAACGGGAGTCCGTCCCGAGATGGTAAGTGTGGGGCTCTGGGGTAGCCTGGGCCCCTTGCCTACAGGGCCTGCACACAGAGAGACGGGCTGCATCTCGGTGAGGCCTAAGCTGCCATGTTGGAGGAGTAACCATGGACCTATGGACCTAGCTGGGGTGTGTGTGTGTTAGAGTGACCTACCCTGTAGGTCACTGTAGAGTGACCTACACGACCTACGGTTGTGTAGAAAGTGAAATGTAAATGAGACCCCCAAAAAACTCAGAGCAGTGAAATTGCCCTCACACGGATCTCAGACCCAGGCTACCAGCCTACACATCCAGCCCTGTTCCTCCCATCGGAATGCAGGGAGTTAAAAATGAAACGACCCTAGAAACTGAAACTTACTTATCCATGGCAATGTAAGAGATAACTGAGGTTCACTGGGCCCTATTACAATAAATGTGTGGGGTATTCTCTTATCCTCGGACGCTCACTTCTTCACTTGTCCGCACCTGTTGGCGGCAGCTGGGGTGATCTCAGCAATTCTGCTGTGTGTGCAAATCAACTTGATTTCCCTCCGAAAAGAAAAAAAAGCAGTAAAGTGATGAAGTTACAATTAAGGTACGTCACTGAAAGCACAGACAACGTGAAAAGGCTGAGGAGGACTTGTCCTGAGGTCACCAGTGACTTCTGAGTTGAAAGATTGTTTTCCCCTCATTCCTTGCTTGCTTTACCATATGTGATGCTGTGGTCAATCAACACGCCTCCTCTCATTTCTTGAAATTCCCTCCTCTTTTGGTTTCCATCACACTATTCCTGGCTCTCATGCTGGCTCCCCGTTAATCTGTCCGTCCATTCATCCATCCATCCATCCATTCATCTGTCCATCCATCCATCCATCCATCCGTCCGTCCATCCATCCATCCATCCATCCACACAACCATCCATCCATCTGTCCACCCATCAATCCATCCATCCATCCATCCATGTATCCATCCAGCCTTCTGACAGCTAGTGACAAGCACTGGAAAAAATGACAAAGTATATTCATGTCTGGCTTTACAGTTAAAAGATGTTTATATATATTTTTTCATGAATTTCTTGCTACAACCAAGTGAAGTGGCTGTTGGCACTCCCACGTTACAGATGAGGAAACAGACCCTGAGAGGACCTGTGATTTATTTACAACAGCACAACCAGCAGGTGGCAGAGTGTGAACATGCATTCAGCTTTTCATCCCAGAAAGAATTCATAATGGCATTCTCCTGCATACTGGTCGACTGTAATCTCTCTACTAGTTAAATGTCATGATCCAGTCAGTATATATTTATGAGACAGTGCTAGGCTCTGTGGGATCAAAGATTGGGTCCCTGCCCTCATACAGCTTGTGGTCTAGTGGGGGGAGACAAACATTAATCATGTGTTCACACAATAAACATTTGTTTTTGGGGTATAAGAGAGTGCTTACTTAGTTATGGAAATCAGAGAAGTCTTCTAGGAGGAAGTAATCACTAAGATGCATTCTGAAGGATGAGTAAAGAGTTAGCTTCAGAAAGATGAGAGGAAGAAAAAAAAAATTGTACACAGAGAAGGAAAAGCATGTGCAAGGGCCCTGTGGCAGAAAAACCCAATGAGCTGAAACGCTGAAGGTCAGCTTGACTGGCATAGAGAGAGTGAAAGGGGGCCTGGCACAGGATGTGGTTCAGACCATGCAAGACTTTACAGCCATGAGAATGATTTCCTTTGAGCTTAAAAGCAATGGGGAGCCACAAGTCAAGAGAATGATATGATTAACTTTGATCTTTGATTCTGACTTTGGTGTGCAGGATGGATTGTAGAGGAGCAAGAGTGGAAGCACGGAAAACAGCTGGGAGGCTTTTGCACTTGTCCAGGTGAGAAGCGATGACAGCCTGGACCAAGGTGGTAGTGGTGGAAATGAGGAGAAGAATCCCACAGAAACCCCCTGCTCTGAGCAAGCCCATTTTCTCCCTAAACCCTGTCACCAAGAGTGTGCTCACGAGTTTGCAGCACACGGAAGCTTGTCCACGCTGCGGGGCTCCGCTGGAGTCTCCTCTTCCAGGAAGCCTTCTCCAGACAAGGCCAGTCCTCCAAGATCTTTCAGAAGCTCTGTCTACCTTCTGTACTGTCCATTTTCACACCTGATTCTCCTCTATGGCTTGGCTGTTCTCCGGTCCATTCCTGGAGATGGCTTCATTTGTCTTGTTGTCTTGCTTCCTCCCTTTGGAAAGTAAATGCTTTGTTGGCATTTGCTGAATGGTATCAACAGGGCTCCTCTGGAAATTACATTTGTAAATGATTACTCAAGCCAATTGCCTTATCTTTTTTTTCCCTCCTAAATTAAACACTGGTTGCTTAAATCTGTCTTCATGATCTTGTTCTATCCAAACGTATGTCCCCAATTTTTCTATAATTTCCTCTAAACTCGTTTCCACATTTCTCCTAGTAGAAAGCAGTTCCAGAGGGAACCGAATTAGAGGGCGGGGTAGGGGGCAGGAGTGTAATTAAACAGGGGCTGTCTGACCAGAATTCCTATACCTTTTAATGGGGTATTTGATTAATCCTTTCCACAGGCACCATTATTCATGCCTTGATGGAATCTCATTTTATAGCCCTTAATACATGGACCCAATTTATCCACATCACATTGTATTCTAATACTTGTCATCCAAGTTATTAGCTATCTCCTTCTTAGTGTAAAATCATCAGCAAGTTTGATTAGCTTATTCCCCAGGGATGATAGGGGAGATAAGAACAGACACAGTACAATATGACCACCAATGATTCTGCATTCTCAGAAGAAGACTGCTAACCGGGATCCATTTATGCAGCCAGGGTGGCCGAAACAGACATGTGCCCTGGGGGGAGGGTCTCAGTGTGGGACCCAGGAACCACAGCCACGAAGGGCTGATGGCCTCCGTGCCCGGGAGTACCGAGCCACCATCCCTGATGGGGTCACTTTAATAAAAAAGAGTGAGGCTTCCCCACTCCTGCTTCCTAACATCCCCTCCCCGCAAGTATTCTTCCTGGGAGGCACAGCCCGGAAGCTCCCCTTTATCCCAGGACACCACGTCTGCCTGGAATCGCCCTGCTTTGGCCTCCTGGGCACCTGCCAGGCCAGATGACCTAGGAGGTGCCGGAACTGTCGACTGCTCTTTCTCTAGCACAGAGATGGCTCTAGGCAGGTGCCCTTCTTCCTCTTTTCTGAAACCCAACCTGAGCCCTGGGACTCACAGGGGGCTTCAGTCCCTTGTAAGCAAGGTAACCCGCGGCCGGAAGAGACCCCTACAGGATCATGGGCTCCAAGCCCCCAGAGTTTCCAATGCCCCTTCCTCTACGCAACCACTCCTCCTCAGCCCCATCCGGCAGAACTCCCACAGCTGCCCCTGGAGTCATTTTCCAAAGGCCTTTCACCAAAGGCCCCATATCACTGACTCCTGTGCTTTTCTGAGCCTGGCAACGGGAGGATGGGAGGGGCTCACTCTGTGGTGGCGCCCCTCCTTCCTTTCCCCTGGAGTGGGGGCCAGCCTGAGGCACTTGTTTCAGCCATCTGGCTTCCTCTCTCTCTCAGCTTGTAGGCGGGGGGCGGGGGGGAAGGTAACTGTTCTGCTGTGATTGGGAGAAACTGAGGCCTCCTGCCTACAGCCAGGTGAGTGCGCCAGGCCCCAGTCAAGCTTTCAGGCCCAAGTCAAGCTTGACTACAACTCAGGAGAGAGCCTGGGCCAGAAGCACCAGCTATGCTACTCCAGGTCTGGGACCCACGGAAACCATGCAAGACAAGAAATACTTGTGGTTTTAAGCTGCCAAATGTTGGGGTCACTTGTTACATGGCAATAGGTTACTTATAAACTTTCCCTACTTCAGAGGAAGGTCTTGGTCCCCTCCATCCCTTCAATTCCCTTCTTAGGTTCTGCTTTGATATCTTCTTTCTGTTTAGTGAGTCTGGTGTCCCTCTGGTACCTTCTATTGACCTGTCGCTGGCCTCTACTGAGTGTCCTCATGGTCTCGAGGGCTCTTTCCCTGCTATTCAAAGTGACATCTAGACTTAGAACGACTTTTTGCAAAGAGCAGCCTTCCTTAGGCCATGAAGCTCCCTCTGTGTTTCCGAATCCCAGGGCCCTAATGACTTCGGTCGGGCTGACAGGCAGCATAAAAAGCCTTTTTGCAAGGAACTTGTTCCCTTTTGTCTCATATGCTCATCTCCTGTACCCTTTTTGCTCATCTACAGTTTCTGCAAAAGGTCAGGTCTCATTTCAACTTTCCTGCTAAGCGCATCCAACACCAAGTAGGGATTCCCAGACTGGAGGGAGATACAATCTGGCTCAAGTGTTGCAAGCTGTACCACCCCGCTCCACCCCTCCTGGCTGTGTCCCGCCAGCATGGGCCACCATCAAGAGGAAGGAGGTGATCTGATTCTCACTTCTCCTCTAAACGTACAAGGAACAAAATGTGGTTCGTGATTAAAAAAATAAAATAAAATTCAGGTCACTTTTCTATCTGATTAAATCCTGGTACTTTTTACAGAGTCTATCTTAGGTTGATGGGGCAAGGTCAGACAACTAAAGGGATGTCAATCTCTTGGAAGTCCTGAAACAGGTGAAGTACCAGAAGACCGGAGCAGCAGAATGGACCCCAAAGCAGTGGTTCTCAAAGTCTAGCCCCTGGGCCCATGGCATCAGCATCCTCAGGCGGCCTAGTGAAAATGGACACTCCCAGGTCACAGCCCAGACCCGCCAAGGCACAAACTCTGAGGCTGGGGCCCAGCGATCGGTGTTTTAAACAAGCCCCCTGAACAATACTGATGTGTGGCTAATGGTTCAGTATCACTGACTTAGGGGATTACACATCTAAATTATTCATTCTTTCATTCATGAGACATTGACTGAGTGCCTGTTTGCCAGACACTCTGGGGCAGGGAAGAGGGATTACGAGGAACTCCTCCCGAGAGCAGTCCTCCCTTCTCTAGCTTTATGACAAAGCTTAAAAAGAAAGCAGGAATTTGCAGACACTCATCCAAGGAATGGAAATCATTCTTCACATGCAACTCTTTCCAGGCAGGCAAGAGGCACACCAAAATGGTTTTATTTATTTATTTTTTCCAGGAGTGATTATACTGTCAAAATAGTAACTTTTCGAAAGTAAGTAAACATGTGGGTTTAATGTATCATGTCAGCTGGCTTAGCCTTTTAAGCTTTAAAAAAAAAAGAAGATGATGCGATGTCGCCATGAATGAAATACAGAATTACCTTAGAGAGGCACTAAAATTCGCACCTGTCTTGCTGAACAAACGATTCTCTCATTTCATCCTCTTGATGAAGTAAGAGTTTCCGTAAGTCTAGGTAAGTCACAAGAGCTAAGATGTATTTACGGCGAAGCTCAGGACATTTCTACATTTGATCTTCTCCTGCCCTTATAAAGTAGATGCCGCAAACACACACGGTGGGCAGAGGAAGGACGAAGGCCGGAAGAGGTAGAAAGGGGCCCAGATCCAGCCCTCAAGCTCGCATCAATTACCCTCCAGGGCTGTTAGTCCAGTCCCACTGGGTCATTCTGTCGCTCATTAAAACTACTGGTTAGTGGGGAAAACGTAAAAGGAAATGCCACCCTCTCCTCAAAGATTTTTAGTAGGAAACCACTGGCTAAAGCTCAACTGGGGAACTTATTTCTAAATGATAAAAGTCACACTGGCTTTCTCCTTCAGTATTGCAGGTAATTAGGAGCTGGCTCCGAAGTCCTTATGGCGGCCATGGAGAATCTGGTCCACGCTCAGATCCAGCTCCGAGGAAAGGCTCCACATTTGCTCCTTTCTCAGGGTGCCTCCAGGATGCTCAGTGACTCACTGTAATACTATCAGGGCAGATGATCTCCCTGTGGTTAGGGACGAGCTTGAGTTGATCCAGCCAAGCCTGGGCTCTCATGACTGGGGCTGCCCAGTGACTCCAGCAGCCACAGGGGGGAAGGGTGTAACCGATGACCCCAGAAGACATCAGAGCTGTCTGGCAGGACCAGCAGCACATGCAGACCTTGGCATGGGCACCAGGCCTGCCCTGGCTCGCGGAGTTCATCCGCCCACAGGACTAGCCTTTATTTACAGGGGCGTCATAGGTCTCCCGTGTTTTGGCGAGCAAGGGGCCCCTGGAGGCCTCTTCTGCCTATTGCGTCCTTGGGAATGACCTGGTGACTTTAGTTGTGGGCCACCAAGAAAATCTATGGTCCACGCGGGTTGTGTAGAAGACTGTGGGGGTTTCTCTCCGGCCATACAGGGAGCGTGGAACTTGAGGTGAAGGAAACGCACCTGCCTTTCCCATTGGCTTTCTATTATCAATCCTTTTTGGAACACCAAGCCCCACCCCTCTCTCTTTCTAATTCAGGGGTGCTTGCTGGCTTCTGCTGAGACATTGATTTGATTAGTGGCATTCTGTGGGACTAGAGACATGAGAGGCAGGGCTTGCAAACGTATGATTCATTTCATGAGTCTGAAATGAGAAACTCACCCATCACTGGCATGCTGGGGGCTGGGAGGTTCTGAGAAAGCATTTCGTGCATAGAAATGGGACATGAGATGAAAAAATTTGCTTATGGTTACAATCGTGGGGCCAGGGACCACCCCACCGCGCTCTCCATCCCTGCGGAGTGACGGCTTCACGGGAAACTGCAGGGATTAGACGTTCCTGCGTTGGGACACCCATATGCCGCCTCATTTATCTACCTGTGACAGGGACAGTACTGGAAGAGAATCAAAAGATGACAAATTGCTTCTGGTTTTAAAGGAGCTGTTCAGGCTGGGTGTGCGCCCAGGGGGAACCAAGTTTCATGCCAGGAGCCGTCACTTCTTCCTGTCATGAGGCCACATTTTGGCAAACACCATCCCGCAGATGACTGCTGTCTCCTTTCACCAGCGGATTTAAAGACACTTGCTCTGAGAGCCCGAAATCCCATCATTCTGAAGACGTGTGCAGCAGAGAGCAGAGCTGCCCACACACCGCTGGAAGGCAGGACGGCAGGCATTGGACAGGAGTACCAGGTGACAGGGATTTTTCCCTTGTTGAGGCAGACAGATAACAGGGGGATGATTTCGTAGGATTCCAGACTCGAGATACAGTATCAGCGAGTGACTCTGGGAAAGACAGACTTGCATGAGATAAGCAGACAGAAATTTCTAGGAGACTGGCCACTGGAATCTGCTTTTGTGGATACAGCCAGTGGTCCAGCCAAGACTGGTTATCGTCTGGTTGTGACCCTTCTTCTTCTTTCCAGCTGACGCTGCCTCTCTGACAACGGGCACGTAATTCCTGGTCAGCTCCCTCACTCCTCCGGAGGTGAACTCCCCCCAGCCAGTCCGGTGTGTGTCCTGTCACTGCCATACACCGGAATTCACAAGGCCGGGGAAGCCCTCAGGATGCTTACGGGGACAGATGCCGGCTGCTCTTGCAAGTGCCACACTCGCGGTTACTCATTTCATCCTCCTGACAACCTCTGAGACAGGCGCTAATTTCACCCTCCTTTTGTGGATGAGGAAAGAGGCGTGGAGAGATTGAGGGACTGGCTGAAGGTCCCCTGGCTGGCGAGGAGCGGAGAGAGACACGAGCACACAGAGGCAGCTTGGCTCCAGGGGCGGGCTCCTTCCTGACCTGCGCCGCTTCTCCTAATACAGTCCTCTTCCAAACAGGGCAGCTGAACCCCACATGGCCACTGGTCTGCCTAGGTCTTCCTGCTTCCCCAGCCCCAACCCTCTGGAATTCAGTGCATGGCTGGGGGTGGACCACAGAGCCCATAACGTGAAAGGACAGAGGCTCATCTCGAATCCCCTATGTGCTTCTAAGTTCAGGCCAGGCGTTCAAATGTTTATTTGTGCTTGTTTGTTTTGCACACGCCGTGTGTGTTTGCGGCGCGGTCTTTGCCTCCTTCCGTACACAAGCACCTGGCCCTCTCCCTCACACCTCTCCCGACTCTGGCAAGGCTCTGGCTGCCAGGGACTGACGTTCCCTGCCTCACCTCATGGTACATTGCAGCTAAAAACTCCCTTTCCCACATGGCAGCAAAGCATATTTATAGTGCAAGTCACATGCCAAGGCATTTTCAAGGTCTCCATTTCTAATAATAACCTCGGAGCATCACCACCACACCCATTCCACAGATGGGCAAAGAGAGGTGGGAGGTCACAGTGAGGTTGCCAAGGAGTCCTAAACGGTTTGGTCTCTTGAGCCACTCACACCTAATTCTCTCTCCCGATTGCTTCCTCTCATCTTCCTGCTTAACAAATTTATCTGAGGCCTGGCAATGAGGGAAGCTATCAAGATCAAATTGTGTTGTATCCGTGTCTATAATCCAGCTCTCAGAATACTAACAAGCAACACTAAGCCCAGCTTTCTGCCAAACCCCATTCTCATTAGTAGGTTTACAGGCATGAAACACATACTTGGAGTTTTTGGCCCACACAATTCTCTCATCACCAGTTGTAACTAATCAGAATGCTGAGCGGATTTATTCTCAGGAGGAACGCAACCCAACGCCTTCAGCGTCTGCTCAAATGACCGTAACTTTGTTCTGATGGAATCTTCTGGCCAGGAAATGAAAGGATGGATCCTAGCCTATGAGTAGGCTGAATAATATTCCTTCAGAATCAGGACAGTAAGGCTGTTTTTCAAGTAGTTATTACAGAAAGCTTGGATCCCATGTGAAGCGGAGAAGAGAAAGCCAGAAGAGGGAGGCGCTGGTTGCTGGTCCGTCTGGAATTAGAAACTGGCCGAGGCTGGAAGTTTCATAAAGGTACACTGGCCTCCAATATTTTGCTGCTGCTGTGCGTTTCCTCCCTGGGGTCTCGGTCCACGGAAAACACACTGAGGTCAGATTCAGGAGTCCTGAGTGCTCGTCCCATCTCTGCAGCGAGCAGTCAGCGACCTTCGGAAGGTTGCGGAGCTTCTTTGAGCTTCCAGAGCTGGGAAGCCAGCCCAGTCCCCCTCACTGAGTTGTTACCACAGTGAGAATAAAGGAGCTACTAGGGAGTGCTTCGTAAATGACAAGATGCTCTAGAAATCGAAGGTATTTCCAGAGACACATGCTCATCCTCAGAAGGCCGTAGTGAGAACAGAAGCCTCTAGTCTCTGGGTTCAGTGGAATCATCTGAGAGGGATGCTGTGGCTAAGTGGCATTTGGCTGCTCCCAAATGGGCCACAGGAAGGCAGTCTGTGTCACGGCATTCAAAAGGAGGCCAAGGGACACTATTTTACTTGTTCACCGTCTCTACTCATGTTCACCCATGAGTCCTCTCACCACCCAATGCAAGGCTTGGCATACAAGGGGTGCTCACAAACATGAGACAAATCAATGAGTGCCAGTGTAAGGATTTTAGTCCCTAGTGTAGAAAATTCACCCACAGGAAAGGAGCTGGGCTGAGGGGAGAATTTCTGGAAGCCTGAGTCTAGGCTGAATGGCCAACACGACCCCAGTGACTTCCCAAGACAAGCTGGTCACTCTACCAAGCGTCATACTTAAATATCCATTTTGCCTCCTCCCAGGTGGCGGGCGGCAGGGAACAAAGTCTCTGAACTAAGGGAAGTCTGGTAGAAGGCACGTGTGTCTCCGAGCTCCTAAAGAGTGGATCCCTAGAGATTTAGAATCTTGACTTTTTCTTTTCCCCTTTGGCACCCATTTGTTTCAATTTCCTGAGCTGACACCATCCTCTTGCTGTGAGGCATCAAGCAGAATTTCTAAAATGCACTTTTAAAAAAAATTTTTATTTATTTATTTGACAGAGAGAGATCACAAGTAGGCAGAGAGAGAGAGGGAGAGAGGAAAGCAGGCTTCCTGCCAAGCAGAGAGCCTGATGCAGGGCTCAATCCCAGGACCCTGGGATCATGACCCGAGCCAAAGGCAGAGGCTTTAACCCACTGAGCCACCCAGGCGCCCCATCAAACAGAATTTCTGCTCCATCAGATGATCACCTTTAAGCTTTTTCCCTGACCTCTGTCACTGGCTTCCTGCCACTAGGTAAATCTACCAAACTATTAGGGGGACGTGTGGTGCAAAACTGCAGGGCTTGCACTAGGGACCGTCAGAAGTGCTCTGTGCGATATTCCCCAGGACACGAGCGTTGCAGAACCATCATCTGGATCAAGGGCTGGTGGGTACAAGGAGCAGGGAAATTACACTTCGGGCTAGTGAGGAGTTGTGATCGGCGGGGATTTCCCCTTTAAAAACTTATAGCCAGAGCCTGCCTGAGACCATTCAATATTCATAAGTGGAAAGCAGAGACGGTGTTTCTGTTCCGCCAAGAGCGATAGCTATTTATCACAGCAAATGACTGAAATCGTTGTACGTACAATGCTTTACTCAATGCTGTAAATGATGGTATACAGAAGATTAAACTTAAGCCTAATGCTGCCCTTGAGCCTCAACAGCTGAGTCCTATAAATGGCTCCCCGTTAAAAAGAGAGAATCTTTTTCCTGGTTACTATTTAAAAGTGTAGTTCTATTAAAAGCTTGCCTTAAACATAAATTACCAGGAAACCTGCCCCCGGCCCCAGGCAGGCTCTTTCTTGGGGTACTGACTCACAGAGTCACGTCTACCTGAAGCACGTACTGTGCTGACCTCCAGAGGGGAGGCAGACAGAGCCCACGGGGGTGACAGGGACTCACGGTGTGCAGAATGAGCACTGACGTTGGGCTCTGCCAGACCTGAAGGCTTTAAGGAGACCTTCAGACTCGGCATGATCCCGAACCCCTCAACACTTCGAAGAGCGTATTTCTTCTGCTGTCTGCTGGTCTGTGAGGTGTCATGGAACCCTGACCTAGGACTGAAACCCCAACTTTCCTAGCTAAATTTTATTTTCCAAGCACTTGTTGACTCAAATGTGGTCTACGGACTGAAAGCACCAGCATCACCTGGAAGGGCATCAGAAACACAGACATACTCAATCAGAATCCGCATGTTAGCAATTTAGCATTTAGCAAACACCCGGGGGATTCATATGCACACTAAAGTTTGAGAATCAGGGGATAAGAAAGCAGGAGTCAGCAGGGAGGGGCCCCTTCATTTTCTCACTAAAAATCATTACACATCACAAAAAGGACTTATGGGAACAGGGCCTAGCACTACAGCATAGGGTTCTGAATTCTCTGTTGTCCAGTCCTACTTCAGAATGTTTTCAGGAACTTGACAGACAGATTTTTTTAAAGACTGGAAATGAATGTATCACTCTGAACTAGACAGATGTCCAAGAGCACCCCAGGGTGTAAAACGGAGTAAATTAGCCAGAAGTTCATGCTTTAGAAATCAAACAGGGTGCCTCTAATCTGCCTGTGAGTCAGTAGGCTGAGAATGCATGGCAATGTTTTGGGCCAGGATTTCAACTCTTTATTGTAATTACCAGTTGACTTTAAGTTAAAAGTGTACAAAGGTCTTTGTGTTGTTTGAGAACACCAAAATCCTGGATAATTGTAGCCTTTACTAGGAAAAAAAATTATTGTTCAGTATGCATGTTAAAAACTTAATGGCAATCACCACATAAATAAATAAATAGATAAATGATAGATTTTTTCATATATAAAATAAAATCTATTCGGGCCAAACTAGCAGAGAAAAAAATGGGAAGAAGGTTAAGAAAACTTTGCTAATCTAATGGCTAATCTAATGGAAGATAGGAAAGGAGAACAAAGAAGCAAACAGAAAGCAAGGTACACAGAAACACAAATTAAAAGACAGAAATAAGTCCAGATATATAAAGTAATCACAATAAATGTAAATGGATAAAACTTACCTATTAAAAGGCACTATCAGATTGGACTTTTACAAAGCTAGCTATATACTGTTTACAAGAGAGGAGCCCAAGACAAGAGAACACAAAAGAGTTGAAAATAGGGATGCCTGGGTGGCTCAGTCATTAAGCGTCTGCCTTTGGCTCAGGTCATGATCCATGGTCCTGGGATGGAGAACCACACTGGGCTCCCTCCTCTGTGGGAAATCTGCTTCTCCCTCTCCCATTCCCCCTGCTTGTGTCCCCTCTCTTGCTATCTCTCTATCATAAATAAATAAAATCTTAAAAAATAAAAGAATTTAAAATAAAAGATTGGAAAGAGACAAGACAAACATTTATTCACCAAAAGAAAACTGGGTAAGTTAATCAGATAAAATAGGACCTAAGGGGAAAGTTAATGAGATGAAGAGTCCACCATTAAAAAGACATGTGTCATAAACTTATATGCACCCAACAGCACAGTCTCAAAACTGTAAATCAAAAGCTATCTGAGTTCCAGGAGAGCCTGACACACTTATAACCGTCATAGGAGACTTAAGACCCTCTTCTCAGAGGGATGCCTCAGTGGCTCAGAAGGCAGTTAAATGTCTGCCTTCTGCTCAAATCATGATCTTGGTGTCCTGGGATCAAGCCCCCCCATAGAGCTCCCTGTTCACATGGAGTCTGCTTCTCCCTCTCCCTCTGCCTCTCCCACTGCTCATGCCTACACGCTCTCTTTCTCTATCAAATAAATAAATAAAATCTTAAAAAAAAAAAAAACCCTTTCTCAGAAATCACAGACAAAAATGCTCAGGATATATAAGATTTGAACAAAATAATAAATACAAGGAAACTTTCATACAAAAGAGAGGTTAAACACATTTTCTAATCACACACGACACATTAAATAAAATGGTCGCATGCTAACTAGTCACTAAGGAAATATCATGTTTTAAAACGGACAACTTAGAGCTGATATTCTCTGCCCATCGCAAACTAAACCAGAAATCAAAAATAAAACAACAGTAAGGCCTCCCCCAACTATTCTTACATCTGAAAACTAAAACCACACTCCTAAATTACCATTTG
Organism: Mellivora capensis; assembly: GCA_004024625.1. Taxonomy (NCBI): domain Eukaryota; kingdom Metazoa; phylum Chordata; class Mammalia; order Carnivora; family Mustelidae; genus Mellivora; species Mellivora capensis. Next base: position 45,462 of record PISX010002144.1, on the reverse strand, counting down.
GTGGTTGTGTGATTTTTTTTTTTTCTTCTTCTATGTGTGGCCGAGTTGCTATGGGACCACGCTAATTAACATGACATTTGTCAAGGGCTATCACCAGAAACAGGAAACTCCCTGAGCCATGATAACTTCTTTCTTTTGTGCTTTGAACTTAATTCTACACCAGGGGGAAGGTGAAGTACAGGAGTCCTGGAAGAAAAAGGGATGTGCGTGGGTTAATTATGACCCAGCGTGTAAGCCTACAAGCTGCTCATTCCCCAGGCTGTGCCGGCTCGCCCCACTCTATGCCCATCTCCCTCGGCTCACTGATGTGGGCTGAGTGGAGAGACTGTTCTGGAAGTGCCACTGGTACCGGGGGAAGGTGCTGTCCAGTTGATGTGGCATCTGTCCTGGAGTCGAGCAAACACTGCAGGTAACAGTGTATGGGACCTCCTGTTTGCTCTTTTCCATGGCCAGCCACTGCTGAAAAATGATCTGGGAAGGCTGCAGAGGAGAAGCCCAGGAAAAATACAGGTCCGGTTATCCTGTGGGGGGGAAGGGTCTCGCCCAAGGACTCCCTCAAGACAAAACCCCAACCAGGCAGATGCTCTGTCCCCTGGACTGCACTGCCGACCCAATTCAGTTCCAGAGCTAGCTGACGGAGGGGACAAATATATATATATTTTTAATAAGATTTCATTTACTTATCTGTCAGAGAGAAAGAGAGAGAGTGAGCGAGCACAGGCAGGCGGAGTGGCAGGCAGAGGCAGAGGGAGAAGCAGGCTCCCCGCCGAGTAAGGAGCCCGATGCGGGACTCGATCCCAGGACGCTGGGATCATGACCCGAGCCAAAGGCAGCCACTTAACTGACTGAGCCACCCAGGCATCCCAGAGGGGACAAATATTAAAAAGAAAACCGCCCAACAACGGAAAATGGGTGGTATGCAGGATCAGGGCAATGTGGCCCAAACCGAATTACTGACGGGTCTGTAAGTTCTGTGGGTGAGCAGAGGCAGGAGGCAGAAAGATGGAAGAGAAGAGAGAGGGGACGCAGCTCTTCTGACTGTGCCTGGTGCACCTGCTGTGGTTAAAACAGCCCGGTGGTTTCCTGGGGCACAAATGTCACAGGCCACCGGGCGGGCCAGCTTGACGGGGCAACCCCTCCACCTCCAGGCCTCCCCACGGGTCTCCCGGCTCCTCGCAGCAGTGGCAAACCCACTACCACCACCACCGCTCCCCCTTCTCTGAAGGCCCAGGTTTGTCCTAAGGGCAGAGATGCCCTACTACCAGCTCCCACGCTGGGTGTCACCAGTGGCAAGGATCCGACAGCACAGCTGTGGAAAGCAGGGCTGGGATTCTGAAAGCACCTGCCATCCAGGCCCTGCTTCCTTAAACACGTGGTAGCCTGATCATCTATATCTCTGGACATCGTGCCACCATCAAGAGGACATCCAGAGCTGACGGTAGTGTGGGTCACGGAACAAGGGCGTCGGTTGGGGCCTGGGTCAGTGTGACCTTGCTGATGGGGACAGAGGCAGTGCACCCCTGCTGGAGGCAGGCACTTGTCAAAGAGGGTCACGTGCAGTTGGGTGGACAGCACGGACCCAGCACAGATGCTTCCACACGCACCTCTGTGGGAGGCTCAGGAATCGGAAGAAGTGATTCCTGGGGGAGAAAAGCAAAGCATCGACGACACTCATAGACAAGCATATCACAGGGTTTGCCAGAGGCCACACCTTAGACAGAGATTGACAGCTGCGGTTTTGTAAAGCAAAGGTAACTTTCTCCAGAAAGAAAGTTATTATTATTCGTTGCACACGAAGCAGGATTCATCATCGTGGAACGGTTTGCTCGCTCCCTAGTCGTTACTGCCCCCAGACCACTTATCTCTCGAGTCTTTTGCGTCACCTAACTTGCGCCCAGTTTTCCGAGGGGCCTGGCTTGGTGCAGCCCTCCCCGAGCTGCAGGATTCCCTGGATCCCAGGACACCACTAACTGCTAAGAAGCCATGGCAATTTAACAGCACCTTCCTCCAGAGGAGGGAACAAGAAACCTGCCACAGTCAGTGTACACACGAGGGGAGAAGGGCTTTGACTTTAGAAACAAGAGGGCCTAGAACCTTCCTTCACATCCCCGAGGTGAACCTATACACGGATTCCTCGTATGCAACGCTCTGGGAGGTAACAAGGCTCTCAGTGACCCCTGCCATGCACTAAGAACCAGCCCCTTGAACGAGAACTCCAGAGGCCCTTCTAAGAGGACAAGCACTCGGCAGACTTCGAGGTTCGACAGGAGCTGGGGTCCTGCATCCGGGTGTGAGGCAAAAATGGTGTATAATCCCCACGCCCTCAAATGCTCTTCCGTTACAAAGCACAGCGCCCAGGGTTTGGGGATTGTGGACTCTCTCTATGGCCAGTTTCTCCTCCAGGGTTGGGGGGGAGAAAAAGAAAAAAATCTTTGTTTCTCCGCTCTGGCACCAGATGAAGTGGGTTTGTGTCTGGGGTCACGTTATTGGAAACAGAAGTGCCTGACGACGACCATGATAGTTACCCCGTGTTTGTGGCTGGATTAAGACAACCTCGGTGATTAGACTCCACAGTGAAAGAGATGCTCCTGTGTTTTACTCCAAGACCTCAGATCACTTTAATCCTCGGAGAGCAGCCCTGAACCTCCAGCGGGATCTGGGCGCAGGTCCCCCGGTGTGCGTGTGCCCACCTGCGTCCAGCCGCAGCTCTAGCTTTCACGGTACGGGTTCGCCACACCAGGGAGGGACCGCTGCCTGCGAAGTGCTGCCCTCCTCAGGGCTCGTGATGCAGAGGATTGCAAAATGACCTTTTGAATCTGTGCTGGCCACATTCTTTCCTCGGATTTAAATAAAGCAATGACTGTTCCCCTGATTTTCCTTGGTTGATACAGCTCCGGGGAATGCAGCAGGGCAGCCGCGCAGCGAGGACCAACCGGTGATGAGTCAGAAGCCGGGGGTCATGTTACGGGGAGAGCCCTGCAGAAATCAGCTGTGGTCAAGGATCAAAGCAGCAGCCTCCCAAGCTGCCTGGCGAGGAAGGACGTTTCCCCGGATGCCGCCTCTCCAGCGGTATTGGAACAGAGCTGGTCATTCTCCTTCAAGGAGTGGTGTCTTCTCAATGAATGCACTCGTTTACATGTGGAATCTGGCTTCTTCACAAACAGCAAGCCAATCTTCCTTCATTGTTTGCTTCCTCCCTCTCTTCTCCTTTCATTTTCAAAGACATATACTGAGCAGCAACTGTGTATCCAGCATCATCATTAACGCAGGTAATATCATGCAGGTGATGACAGGGGTCCTGGCTCCTTGGAACTACTCCTGGTCTGGGGTGTGTGTGTGTGTGTGTGTATGACAGAGCCAGAGAGAGGGAGAGGAAGAGAGGGAGAGAGATGGGACAGACAAGTCAGCGAGCACTTCCAATAGCCCTGACGTATGCTAATGCTGGTGAAGTAGAGGGCGCCAAGGGCACCCTGTTAGGTGCCGGGACTCAGGGATGCATACGGCTCATCCGCTGGTGTTGCACGTGACCCTGCTGCACAGTGATCAGTCCCATAGAACATGGGGGTGTCGGGGGCAGAGGAACGGGCTGACAATTTGACTGGGCGGCAGCTGACCTCAGCACAAACGCAGATAGAACACGTGGGGCTCTGTCAGCCTAAAAAGAGGTCTATCAGGGATGTAAAAATGAAGTCACCCGCACTTGGGGAAAAACAAAATCTCAAGACCCATCTGAGATGGCGATTGTCAAGGTCAATTACAGCCTATGGTGGCAAATCTAGGGGCTTCTTCTCTTTTCTCCTCTCACTCAACCTCTTGGCATTTGACCGGGTCTACTTAAGGCTCTGCTGTCTTGGCTTCCACGTTGTCATCCTCTTCTGCTTTTTTCTGCCCTGCTAACTAATCCTAAGTGTTGACCCCTCTCTTTTCCACTGTGGCCCATCATCAAATTCTGTCAGTTACTTTTCCAGAACAGACTTCAAAGTTATCCTTTTCTATCTGCACAGTGCTGCATTCGTCCCTAGGAGGTTTCCCAGGCTCCAAGCCGCCAGAGTGATCATCTAAAAATATCAACCAGATTATGTCTTTGCCTCACTCGATGCCCTCAGTGTCTTCTCACCGCACCCAGAATAAAACCCAAACTCTGGGCCCTGGCCTGCAGGGCTCTATGGTTCTGGCCCCCACCCACCTCTCCTGCTGGGACATTCTCGTGCCAGCTCTTTATATGACTTGACTGCGTTTTTGTTTATGTCCTTTAACCTCCCAGAATGTTGGCTTCAAGAAAGCCATGCCCTTGTCTGTGATGCTCGCTGTGACACCAGAACAATGCCTGCGTGTAACAGGTACTCAGTAAACATTTTTCAAATAAAGGAATGAGTCAAAGCCATGCGACTCTGAAGGTGACCCACGAGATTCAGCCTTCAAGAAACAGGCTTTGGTGAGATTATAAGGTAGACTCTTTTTTTCAATTAAAGATGAATTCAGCAATCCTAAGGTTATGAAGATCCTATTGATTTAGCTTCAAATTTGAGCTGATCTGTTACATCTGCTGTTTATTTGTTAGCATTTCTACTTAATTCACAGAAACATGCAAAAAGGGAATTTCGATCGGTGTAGAGGAAAGCGCTGACTGTGGGCTTCAGGGATCCGTTCTTTTGTTGGAGACACAGGAGAACCTACAGGCGCAGGCACTGCTGATGGTACCCACTCCGCACGAGAAGCTCCCTTCTTTTTACCTGTCGATATTTAAAGGTCTGTTCAAAGGCTGGGCTGAGGCTCTGAACACACTCACTAGGGCTGATTTATTCCTCCCTTCCTCCTTGTGCCTGAGACTGTGCCCAAGTTCCTCACCTCTGCCAGTGAGCAGACCAGGTCAGCAGTGTGGGTGAGGAAGAGACAGGGAGCTCAGCTGCCCGAGAGCACCTGTGCAGATCCCACAGGGGACCCCGACGACCTCTCTGTAGCCAAGCATAGTTACAGTGCTGCAGGGAGCTCCAGGCCCAAAACGTTCCACCTGGACCACGGTTAAAGTGACTTGAGTCAGAGAGAGGTTGGAATCCCGGTTCTGCCACTTATATCGGCTGGAACTGGAGCAGATTTCCTAAACCCTCTGAATTTTCCTTTCTTGGCTGTGTGACAGGGAGAATATGACCATGTGGTGACAGGATTAGCGTGTTAACACTGAACGCTCAGCACCTGTGAGGGCTCACCACGTGCGTCAGCTGTATCTTCGTTGTTATTTTGGTATTTTTGTTTCCCATCAGCAGAGCAAAAAGAAAAGTCCGGGTTGGGGACCAGGTCAACCTGCTCTGTTCCAGACCCAGCATTGACTGTAACTTGGGCAGATGCAAGTTCAAAATATAAACACTTGAACTGGAGCACAACGCCGTCCTACTTGTGGATTCTTGCAGATGTAATGCTTGAATCGGCCTGTCGCTTTTTTCCATAGGGATCTCTGTAGGATTTGTAGGAATTTCCTGAGGACCTAGCATATGATCCACACTTTACCAGGATGATGGGAAGATGCTATCGGAAGAAACAATGGCAGACACTGCTTCTGATCATAAGGAACCCCAAAGCCATACCAGTCTAGGAGCTCATTCTGGATTGGGGTACATTCATCAAATTAAAGGTAAAAAAGAATCCTACTAACAAAATAAAGTTTGCACATATTCCCATGCTCTTGCCAAGCCTTATTAATTAATGCTGTCAGACTCGACAAAGACTATGTTTGATGAGAACAATTTCCTTTAATTATTTTGTACTTCTCCGGGGTAAGTAATCCAGTCTCATAAAAGACGACGAACAGTAACAACAACAGAAATGTAATCTCAGCAAACAAATCCAACTGCACTGACCCAAGTGCTCCTTCAGACAGGAAGTTCTCTAGGATCATTAGTCGCTGATGATTCCCAAGAAGCCCAGGGGGCACTGACATTCAGAGGGACTGACTGTCTCTAGGGCTCAGAAGCCCAAATGGTGTGTTTCCTCCTCAACTAGAGGTCACCCGGAGATAGCCAAAGTGAAAAGAACAATGGCAGGAAAGCCTGGAACCTCCTTAATGAGGCTCCCGTGTGCAGGGCTGCTGGGCTGTTTCGCTCCTTTGACCTAATGGACACCGGCATCTGGACATGTGTGCAAGGAACAGAGGTGAGTCACTGTCACTCATTTATTTTCCTGCTCAGCCTCTCTGCTTTAGCTCACAGTTCATTAAATCCTGCTGCATTCACCATCAACATGTAAAACAGCTACTTGAAGGGCATTCAAAAATATAATCAGGGAAGGGAATAAAAAGCCCTCTCTGAGAAAGAGGGGAAAAATTAATCCTCTCTTGTCTATTGAATGACATCTAGGTTCTATGGTTCGAATACAGTCTTTTTTTTTTTTTTTTTTTAAAGTAGCAGCGACATCCCAGGATTATCTCTGTCTGATGGATGGGGTGTGGGGCTGCGGGGCTCTCCTCTGCGTGGAGGGCAGGAACCAAATGGAGCTGAATGATCTGTGTCTATGGACGTGTTCTTTCTTTTGCCTCTTCTCCCCTTTTTTGGTTTGAGGTGGGAAAAACTGCGGCTTTGGGGCTTCTAGAAGATAGCTTGTATTAGGGTTGGCGGGGACACACAAATGTGATGGGGAAATTAGCCTGGTGACCAGCTCCGTGGAAGCCGAAATAGTAAACTTCCTCCACGCTGCCGTGTGTGATATTCTGTGGCAGTTATTTCTGGGCTACGTGTGTATGTGCACGCGCATTCACTTTCATGCAGAGAAAAATTTAAATATAGAAAAGCACAGGATATGCGATGACACGTGGGGGTGTTCTATGTTATGGGAGTCGCTTTTAACCGGGGGCGGTTTTTGTCCCTTAGGGCACGCTGGCAGTGGCTGGAGACAGTTCTGGCTGTCATGACTGAGGGTGGTGGCTGCTACTGGCATCGAGTGGACAGAGGTCTGGGAAGCTGTTTGGTGCCCCACACTGCACAGGGGGTCCCCAACACAATGAGCCAGCCCCCGATGGGACCGGTGTCACTGGTGAGAAGCCCTGCTTTACTGTAGTAGCTCATTATGCAAATATATTGGAGATAAGGAGAGGAAAAAAAAATTATACTCCTTTCATTTGGACAAATCCTACAACTACAACTTCATAAATGTTCAACCCCATTACAAAGATACTACTTACATCTATTAGTCTTCTTTTCGGCGGACTACAATATTCCAAATTGTTAAGGTGCGCAACTACTGAAAGTAATACTAAATTTTTTGTCCATGGTAGGCACCTCGCACCTCCTTGTTTTGAGCTTATATCCATGCCTGTGCACACAGGTAAGATCCCTGTGCACGCGTGCACACATGCACATGCACCCGCATGCACGTATCACAGAGAGCGTTCTTTTTGGGAAGATGGTAACGACTGTGTGTCTGGCATGAGGGTGGGCCCCACAACAACTGACGTAAGAGGACGGTCTCACATGCCCACCTCCGACTCTGTTTTTTTAATTAATTAATTAATTAATTTATTTATTTTAAAGATTTAATTTATTTGAAAGAGAGAGAAAGCGAGTACAAGTAGGGGGAACAGCAGATGGAGAGGGAGAAGCAGGCTCCCCACTGAGCAGGGAGCCCATCATGGGGCTCAATCCCAGGACCCTGGGATCACGACCCGAGCAGATGGCAGACGCTTAACTGACTGAGCCACCCAGGCAGTCCCTGAACAAGATTTCATTACAAATCTCTGTAGCTTATTGCCTGGTTTCCGATAGCTTAACTTTTTTCTTGTTAAAGCAAAATTTGTTTAATTATTGTACAAACTACTTTCCAAAGGCGGCTGCTTCTTCTTCTTCTTCTTCTTCTTCTTCTTCTTCTTCTTCTTCTTCTTCTTCTTCTTTTTTAAGTAGTCTCCATGCCCAACATGGGGCTTGAACTCATGATCCTGAGATCAAGACCTGAGCTGAGATGGGAGTCGGATGCTTCATTGACTGAGCCACCCAGGATCCCCAAATTCTTTTAATCATTACAACCACCTTATGGGCTAAACCACTCTACCCATTTTAAGCATCAGGAAATTAAAGCACAGAGAGGCCAAGTAACCTGCCCAAGTCATACAGCTAACAAATGGCAGAGCTGGAACTTGATTCCAAGCAGACTGACCCCAGAGGGGCTATTCCCAGCCATAAACCAATCACACCATGGCAGCATATCAAGCTACAACTTGGGCTGGACAGCCTCCAAGGCGAGGCTTCTGTTTCCCCCTTTCTGTGACTATCCCTAAATCACCTCATCAACTCACCTAAGGGGCTTTAGAAATAGAGCAATCCCCTCAGAATTCTAGATCTTCTGGGTAGAGGTTTAAAAGGCATTGAAAGGACCCTTGCACAGACTCAGGAAACAGAACTCAGAGGACCAACACAGGCTCCCAGAGAGCCTCCCCCTGTGCAAAGCACAGCTTTTTATGTCTGGGACATCAGCATGGGGCACAAAGTCAGGAGCAAACAGGAATGCAGAGAGTCCTGGGAGTGGGGACTCATGGGACCCTCTATTGGCAAAGCGGCCAAAGCAGGATGGACCCTGGCAGAGACCTCAGAGAGGGTCCTGGGGTTTCACAGGGTTTCCAGAGGATCTGACACTGGGGCCTTATGCGCATGTAAAGCAGATCTATAAAGCCATATCCTCGGGACTCCTGGCCGCGTAATCATTTTCAGGCTGACAATTCTTGCCTCCAAGAGTATGCGAGGCTGAAGGTGAGTTACAGGCCAATGTCTACAGGCTGACCTCGGCACTCACGTGCCCCGAGACAGGGCAAGAAACGAAGACAGGAAGCATTTTTTACTGAATCGGTTTCCCATTTTTCATAAGAAACATTCAACTTAATAAGAAGGAGCCACACCCTATGGACAATAATAGCTACCCTTTCTTTATTTCCTTACCACGTGCCAGGAAACTCTACTCTATCTCCTTTCCTCACAGTAATGGCGAGGCAAGAACTATCACCTTCATTTTAGAGGACAAGGAGGCTCAGAAAGGTCACGCAATTAGCCCACCGTTACACAGACGGTAAATGTTAGTCCAAATTCTAGCCCAGATCTGTCTGACTCTGAAATTCATGATTTTCCCACTATGGCTTTCAATTTTTCACGTTGCCATCAACCTTCCAAGTCCCCAGAACCAACTGCCTAAATACTTACACACACACACACACACACACACACACCCCCATGTGCTTTTTTCAGTTTAACTTAAGCAACCAGGACATCAAGATCTTGGATATCGTCACACACCCATCTCTTGCTCTCCGTGCCGGTAACCATAAAATCCAGGAGCTGAGTCACACGTGCTGCGAATGAGTAAGTGGCTAAGAGAACACCCTATCCAGTCCCATGTCATTTAAAAAGTGACAAGTCCAGGGTCTCAGGGCTGGGCACGGCTGAGCTGGGATTTGGCCCCAGGAGCACTGGCCTCCAGGAATGTCCCTCCCAGTGCACCCCAGCTCAGCTTCCTGGGATCAGCGCCCGTGATGATGGGCTCATTTCGGGGTGTGGGAATACAGAGCTGACAAGGCACATCCCTGGTCCTGAAAAGATCTGAGAGGCGGGTAGAGGGGCTGAGACAGTCCGCAGACAACCGAAGCACAAGGCAGAAGGTGTTGTGGCACAGAAGAACAGAACTTGATGGCTCCTAGGAGGGACGAACAGCGTCCAGCTGGGGGCAATGGGGCATGATGCCATGAGGAACCCGTGCTCTGGGGGTATCTGCAAGAAGGTGCTTCCTGCCAGTGATTTCACACCAACTACTCCGTGAGGCAGACCAGGTGGAGAGACAGAGGTGGCCTGCCCAAGGTCACCCAGTTAACACGAATTGCTTTGTCTGGCTCCATCCCATGTCCTCCCCATTACAACAGACTTCGAATACTGTCCTATGGACCCCCACAGGCTGGGGGTCAGGAGAGGCCGGGCAGGCGGGGCTCAAGCCCCTACAGGAAGTTCAATGCCAGTGGCTTTCCTTTGCATATATATTTGTAGGTGGGGTTCTCCATGAGATGCCTTTTGAAACAAAGCTCTGATAACAAAATAGGGGATAAAGACCCGTACTCCCAGGTGCTACCCGGCCAGTGAACCGGGGCAGCTCCTGGAGTCTGGGCAGGGCAGGGAGGGCAGGGGACCCCTGCAGAGGGGCATTGAGGGACAAGGGCTAAGCAAGCCGACGATGCGCTTCCCTCACTCTGGAGTGACGCTGCCTGCTCTGCACCTGCCTCGCTTGGAGACCGCAGGCACGGCGCTCCTGAACCCTCCCGTTCAAAACAGGGATCACACTGGTACCTGCCGCACAGGGCTGCTGAGAGGATCACACACGCGAAGATCGAGAAAGCGCTCGGCACGGTATCTGGCACTTAGCACAGCGTCCCTCTTACGAACTTGTCAGAAATAGCAAGGCTAGTCAGAGGAGATAAAACATCGAGAAAAGAAGTATCATGAAGCCACTGAAAGAGTTCTCGGGGACACTGAGAGCTCCTCCCTGTCCCCAAAGAACGGCTGTGGCTCCGAGCTCTGCCTTGCATTCTCCCGGGCTGATAAGCGTGGGCTGTGTATCAGCAGGACACACACCTGGAAGACAAGATTTAGCCGCCTTTGTCGGCTGAGCTGTGGTTGTGCTCCCGCCGCTACTCGCAGCTCGTTCGGCAAGAAGCTCAGTGGCGTCTGGGCTTCGAGTGACGAGGTCAGTTACCCCAAACCCCCAGACTCATTTACTGCCACCGCTCAGAGAAGATGGCCACAAAACTTGGGCCGTCCCCCTGACCCGACTTGGCTCTTGAACTGAAAGGCCTAGAATGGAGCGAGGCAGGAGCATCAGCGGAGCCAAGCCCTCGAGACCTCTTTCACTGGCTAGATGTGGCATCGCCTTGGACAGACCTCTGCAGGGCACGGTGGGGTCCCAGGTCCTTCCACCACAGACTCTGCCAGTGAATCAAGTTCCCAGGGAAGGTTTTGATGGCCTATGGGATTTTCACCTGTCCCGTTCGCATCTGTCCCATTCACTGTTCCCGTTCCCCAGTGTGCAGAACAGCAGCACGTCCCTGTGAATGAATGAACGCCTACGACATTCGGAGGGCTCTAGCCTCCGCATCTTCCCGAGACCAACAGAAGCCATCGGCCACGCGGATTCCACAGTCATTCACTGAACAAACCAGCTGTGTGGGATCCTCCCGCCGCTGCTCTGCTTTCCATTCCCCCACCTGTCACCTTAGCTGGCAGGTGTCACCTCTGGGTCTCTGACAGCTTCCCTTTGGAAAGGCCTGCCCTTTTCTCTATCGAGAGGGTCACTCGCTACAGAGCATTGAGCAAGAAGGTCAGCTCATGCCGAGCACACAACTTGCTCCTTTCGGGCTCAGCCTGCCAGAAGCAGAAATGTTAGAGCTAGAAGCACCTCTGGAAATCACTCTCATGGAAGACAAGCAGAAACCAAGCTCACGGAGCTGGCTGCAGGGACGGCGGGAGACTGGGCCTCTACATGGAGCTCGCTGTATGGCCCTTTCCCTTGGGCCCCCTCTCTACCTCGTGTAGGTAAGGAAGTTTTGGAAAGTGCCTCTAAATCCTGCATTCTCTGTCTACATATTACAAACATGAAATATTCCCACTGTATATATATATATTTAGATATGGATATATCATACACATACATATTCATAGATGATATTAGAATACTTAAAAACTATTCTAAAGGCCCAAATACACTTACTGAAGAGCTTGGATAAGCAACTCCCTTTACTTCAAAACTATTTATTACAGAACAGTGACAACTGAAGGGGGTGGGAGAGAGACAGAAATTCCAAGTGTGAGAAGGGAAATGTGTAGTTTACAAAAGCATACCCAGTATTATTATCGCTTTGATTTTTTAAGGCACGATATTTAATGTGCTCTGAGCTACGACAGTAAAAAGGGGGCAGCAAGACATTACATTCACCCAAAGGGAGTGGGGCTTAAATAACAAAGATCAGGGAAGTCTCTTCTGGAGTTCATAGCTTTGGAAACCATCTGGTCCAACTCCCCGTTCAACGATAAGGAAACTTCCATCCCCACAGGTTCAGCGACTGCCTGTCTGAGGTCAGTAGCTGTTTATGCGTTCCTGACATAGCGGTCACATGGACTTTATCTGTCCTGTGTCCGTGGCACCTGCTCTGAAGGTTTGCTGGTGACCTACCGAAGGGCATCTATGACACCAAGGATGTAAAGATACAGAGGGAAAGCAAGTTCCCAAACACAAAGAGCATTCTTGGAGACAGAGAAACTGAACCCGAGGCGGGAAGTACCAGGTGTCTCCTTGGGGCAGCACCCCTAACAGCCCCCACACTGGGCTGCCCTCAGCGGGGGAAGAAACCCCGGGAGACTCAGTCTGGCCCCCTCGTTCAGGGATGTCGGGCTACAGGGGCCATTCCTCAAGCCACGGCTCTGCCCTTCCTCGGGTCACCTTGGGGAGGCCCCCGGAAGGTTGGGCAGACAGCTGCCGTCTGGTCCCGTTTCCCTAAACAAGTTGCACGTTTTCTCTCCTTTGCTCTGACAGGGCTGAGCCTTTCAGAAGAAGGACTATACAGCTCAGAAAATAGTGCTCCTGAGAGTAGAGGCAGAGCCGCAGGACGAGTTTCCCCACCGCCTTGGGCTGAGGCAGGCACAGGGGGCCGACCCTGGCTGGGGGCCAAAGTGGCGGGGGGGAGCGGCGGCTGCGAACGTGCGGCGGGGTGCGGGGGTCCACTTACCGCAGTGCGCCTGGAAAACCTGTGGCTTGACGGCCTGATTGCAGGCACTGCACACTACGAGATAGAAGTCGTCATGTGCGGGATAATGGCCAAATAAGTGCATATCTGTGGGGGAAATGAAAACACGGTGTTTTGAAAAAAGCAATTAAGTCTCAGAAGGTCTACAGTTTCCTCTCGCAATTTCCTCAAGGACAGTTTTTCAAACGAGACGCGTAGAAAGGCAATGATCTTTACTAAAGGGAACACGGCCCGTGCTCACGGGGCTCCCAGCTGTCACAGAAGCTGCAGCCTCACGGACCCCCTCCTCACGTCACCCCTGGAGGTGGACCGCTGTAACCCTCGGTGTGGACAGCGTGGGGGGCTGCCCCGGGTCCTATGCCGTGGGGAGTTACCTCGTCCCGACAGAGAGCCCACGTGCTAGTGGGCACCTGACGGGGCTCCAGTTATTTGAGGACGTCGGGGGGGTTCCCTCAAGCCCATTCCAACTTCAGCAGAGGTCTCTCAGGTGGGTTGGGGGGGCAGGAGGCCTGTGAGCGCTGTTGCCTGTGTTCGCCGCCGCCTGAGGGAGACCCCACGGCAAAGCCTCCAAACAAGCGATTTGTTTGCTGCCCTCATTACGTGTTACTCATCTGCCCGATATTTACCGAGCGCCAGGTGCCAGGCACTGGGCTCATGCCGGGAAGGACCACCGAATGCCAACGAGGGCCCCACTCTCCTGGGGCGCACGGCGGCAGAAGAGACAAATACTAGACAAAGGTCACCACACAAGTCACTGCGTGGCTCTCCCTGGGGTTCATGCTAAGGAGAGGGATGGAAGAGTCCTAGGAGAGCATGTGGCCCCAACCTGGTCAGAGGCACTGAAGAGGCTCCCCCGAGCACGGGGTATTTTGGCTGAGACCTCGGGGTGCGTGGGGGTTCAACAAAGGGCCAGAGGGTTGGGAAGGAAGATTCCAGGTCTGCCAAGGTAGGAGGCGCTGTGTGTCTGAGGAACCTCTTGGTTCTCCGAGGAACAGAACAAGGGGAGAGCCCAGAAGCTGTAAGGCTTGTGGACGGTAAGGATTTTGAACCTGATTTTAAAAACGACAGAAGCTACTGAGGGTTTTTGAGCAAAGGAGTGACACGATCAGCTATACACTTAAAAAATCAGTGGTGTGGCCTAAGGGACACGAATGCATAGGTCCACACAGAAACTTGTTCACGTGTGCTCCTAGCAGCATTATTCACAACAGCCAAACAATGGGAACAACCCATACAGATGTCCATCAGCCGGTGGACAGATAAAATGTGTCCTAAGCAGATCATGGAATACTATTCAGTCACGAAAAGGAAGGAAGTGCTGACACCTGTTATATCCTGGATGACGCTCGAAGACATTATGTGAAGCGAAAGGAGCCAGACACAAAAGGCCACATGTTGTAGGATTCCATTTGTCCAGGGCAGGCAAATTTAGAGACAAAAATTAGAATTATTTTTTTTTCAAAGATTTTTATTTATTTATTTGACAGAGAGAGATCACAAGTAGGCAGAGAGGCAGGCAGAGAGAGGGGAAGGGAAGCAGGCTCCCCGCTGAGCAGAGCCCGATGTGGGGCTCGATCCCAGGACTCTGGGATCATGACCTGAGCCGAAGGCAGAGGCTTTAACCCACTGAGCCACCCAGGCACCCCTAGAATTATTTTTTAAAAGAGTTTATTTATTTGACAGAGAGAGAGTGAGAGAGAGAGCGCGCACAGGGAGAGAGAGGGAGAAGCGGGCTCCTCACTGAGCAGGGAGCCCCAGACCGGGCTCGATCCCAGGACCCTCAGATCATGACCTGAGCTGAAGGCAGACACTTCACCCACTGAGCCACCTGGGTGCCCATCATGGGTGAATTTGTATAGTATGTGAATAAAAGTTGTCAAAAAAGAAAGAAAGAAAAGTTCTGAGGAGACACGGTCACATCCCCTGGAGTACCACTGGGTGCACACGGAGCCCTGGGGGAACCTGGCCCGGACTCCACTCAGCCCATCGGCTCTAGAGTCACTCCAGAATCACACAGAGCAGAAGGCTCAGGGACACCGACGCAGCAGACACAGGACTTGGAGGACTTAGAAGACAGTGTCTGCATGAGGCGCTTTCCGTCGCAAGCCTCCCGAACTTCCTCTCCTTAGCCCCCAAGGCCTCATCTTCTAGACTCAACCTGTGTCTTTCACAAAACCCTGGCAAACGCAGGACGGTTCCCCCAGCTGTAGAGCTAGATCACAGGGCAAGCCCGGTCGCCCAGGCTTCGGGGGTAACTCATTTGTCACCCAGCAGCTGCCTTCCCAGGGGCACGTTCAGCGCTGCGCCCTCGGAAGAGCCCCGCTGCCCAGAGAGAAGTGGAACAGACACGTTTGTCACTGGGCAAGGGGCTGAGTCCTCTGCTGCCCTGGAGGAGGCGTGTGGCCGCGCAGGTGCCGCTGGCTCTGGCCGCAGCAGGTCCTCTCGGGGCGGGGGTGGGGCTGGGGACGCAGGCCCTCTGAACTTCTCACTTGTCGGTGGCCCTGGGCGCGGCCTGTTATTTCCCCTCTCGAGGACTCGCCTCTGTTTCCACTTCTGACTAAGGCTTGTTACCGCAGGGCCACGTTATGAGTCAGTGCCTGGTGGGCGGGAGGCCCCGGGAAAGAGAGGTGGAGAGAACCCAGCCGTGACAAGTGTCCTGAAGCATGAGGAGGTCCATGCTGGGCCCAGCCAACGTGTCCGGGGCCCCTGGTTCAGGCAGCACAGTGTGGGGAGGCTGTCGGTGTCCTTCACTGCTGATGCCACCAGTTCTACTCTGGATTATATAGTCTGTTATTTTTATAATACATGTCCTTTTTTTAAAATGACAACATTAATCCATGTTCTTTGAAGACACATTTGAAAAATGCAAAAAAGCCAGAAGAAAAAAAAAAAAAAAACCACCAGTTACTTTTATTCGCGTTTTGCATCTCATTTAGATGTGGTCACATTTTACGTCCGGGAACATGTGAAACCAGGAGCTGGCGAGAGCTGAGACTGATGACTTGCTGGTTCGACAAGCATTTACCGAGGGGCCTTGCATCCTTTCTGCAACAGATTAAGCTATGCAGGAACAGAAGAAATTTATGAATTCAAAACACAGGCGTGAACAAAAATGTCTTGAGCGCCTACTGTGTGCGGGGAGCTGTGCAGAGTCCGGGAGTCTCCGGGGAGCGAGTGGCCTCCGCACCTCTGTAGTGCATGCCTGCTGACCTGTTCGGGGGCTCTTAGGACTCCCGCTTCTGTAATCCTTCAGAAATCTGCAGAACTCCCCCTCACCTCCAAGGTACATACACTCGTCTCTGGTCATGAGTTCAGCTAGCCAGAGGCTGACTGCAGCGGGGTGTGCGTGCGCGCACATGGGCAGACGTGCACTACCCTTCAGACTCTCCGCTCCCCTGAGACCTTTCCCGGTTTCCTCTCGGGCACTTTCAACCTTGCCCATGTTGGTTAAAAGTGTGTCTCCCATGGAAAGTGAAAGGACCTGCTTGCCTGCCTGATGACTTCTCAGTTGGCCGATCTCTGAGTCTCCTGTGCAGGCCACCCAGGTTCCGAGAGTCCTGCAGATGGGGGGGCAAGATAAGGGCACTTGGCTTCTCAGAAGACCACCGCCTCAGGCAGCCTGGCCATTACAGTCCCTGTGCTGTTGGCTTGGGGAGGGAGGAAGGTCGGGCAGAACTGAAAACTGCTATGCCCAGCACGATGCTAGGTATTCTATTCATTAATTTCCTTTCTCTCTCTCAACTTACTGCCCAAAGAACACATTCGGTGCACTGTTGAAAAGAACAATGGTGGTGTGCTGAAGTGGGCTTGTCCCAGCTCATCTCTCCCCAGTTCGTTCAGTGGTTTCAAGATGCTTGAAATCAGCCTTCGTGCGGGTATTTACACCATGGAAAGGGGCACAGGCTACCAATCAGGTCTGGTCTTTGGGAGAGCTGGTTTTCAAGCATTTAGCAGAGTACCAGTGAATAAAGATGAGAAGACAGGGAACAAGTGAAACCACCTGCAAGGAGGCCCTCCCAGGGGTAGCCACTGTTGACCTTTTACTATGGCTGCTTCTCAACTTTGTGATGTGATAACATTACCTTGGTTAATCCTCATAATGCATCTAGAAAGTTGCCATCACCTCCACATTCCAGGCAAGGAAAAAAAGGCAATTTGCTTGAGATCCTGGGGTGGTGATTTGTAGACTGGGCTGAGATGCCAGGACACTTTACCTAAAGGGGATACCCCCTCCTCAGCAAAGGGCTGCTTTCTTCCTTAAGAGAGCAACAGCCCAATTCACAGATGAAGAAACCAGTTTGGAAGGGTCTCCTTGGTGACTGACAGGCTTTCCCAAGTCTCAGAGGGAGTCACTGGCATAAGCACAGGCCTGGAGTCAGAAGGAGGGATTTTTCATAGAGTGCTCATTGCTCTGCAACCTCAGGGAAGGTGCCCAACCTCTCTGAGAGTCAATTTCCTCATCTGAAATGGGGCTTACAGTTCACAGGGTTGCTGTGATGGCTCATAAAAGCTTGTGTTTTCTTCCACCAGGGATCTGGGAGAGAGTGTAGAGAAATCCTTAACTGAGCTCATCTCTCCTATTTTCCAGAACTAACTAGCTCTTTCTCCATCGGGACCATCCTTGCTCTAGGCAACATATCCTTTGTGTCTCCCTCATGACCACTCACAGGAGACCTCCTGGGAAGAATGGGGGTCCCTCCCACCTGCAGAATTTGCACACGTGCATGGACTGATGAGGGCTGAAAGCCTTTGGGAGGGCTCTCTCTCTCTGGCTGTGGCTGGATTCCAGGAAAGCACATGCACAAAAATGATGAGACTTTGCCCAGTTTCAAACACAGTGTTCAACCATCTCCCAAACAGAGAAAGGCAAACCTGTTTTGCCTCATTCTGCCCCTGCAAATAGATCATCTGTAGGTCAGAGAGGTGCCAGAACCGCCAGGGCACGATCACAGAGGTGACCTCAGTCACGTCCCTGGCCTTAGGGAGCAGGGAGGGAGACAACTCCATTAGCTCCATTTTGCAGGTACAGAAAACAGGTATGCTTGCTTCTAGGTCAGTATTTTTTGGTTTCTGAACCCCAACCCACTATAAACATCTATCTATCTATCTATCTATCTATCCATCCATCCACACTATCTCTCCCTGGAACATGTACCACACTCTGATAGGTTCTGTTCTACTCATTTCTTTTTGTTTTACTATATTCTACTTCATTTAAAAAATGATCATTGAGATTTCAAAATTTCAGGACTCCTTAGTGGGCCACAACTCCAAGTATCTGAAAAACATTTCTCAAGGCAAAATGCAGGCAGTCAGGGGCTGAGCTCAGCCTGAGGGTTCACTGGGGATTCACCGAGGTCTGAGCTGGTCCTCAATGGTCACGTAGGAGTCGGGAGCCTGGAACTGAATCGTTAGTGCCAATTTTATGCCGAAGCCCGTGGTACCCCCTCACGGGAGATGAAGGTATTGTCCCGTCTCAGCATTCGAGGAGGCCCGCTGGTAGCTTCAATCAGCCAAGGGGGACATATTCACACCAGTGAATCGGTATGAATCGGTGTCCATCCGAAACCAGAGAGAGCTGGGTTCTTTTCTCAGAGAGGGGGGCTGTGTAAACATTTAAACCACCGACGAGCAGCCATTCTGCGGTCACTCTTCCCTGTACTAACTTCCCTAATTACAAAAACGGAGAAAAGTATATTCATCGTCTATCACAGTGGGACGCAGAGAGCCTTCTGTGAACTTGGGAGGAAATCATTACATGACTATAAAGTCATGGCTGGGGTACTGATCATGAGCCCAAGAACCCACGCACAACGGAGCCAGGTGGGTGTGTGGATCACTTCCTGAATCCGATGAGCACAGGGAGGCCACAACGTGCGGACGGTTTGGTGGTGAGAAGGGGGAGGGGCTGGCACAGTGGGGGAGGGGGTGAGAATTAAGTTACCGGAGTACTTTCCAGTGTCTGTCAACTTAATGCCTCCTTACTAAGGGTTATTCACGGAGGATACTCTTAGAATGGACTCACGGTATTAACCTAGTGCTCCTTATAAAGTCACCGCAGGTCATTCTCAGTGCCCCGATTTAACATGCTCACTGGTGGCAGAGTGGACTGTCAACCGCTATCCGTGCGGCTGGCACCCTCGGCCGGCTTCCGGACGGCCTCACCTTCCCTATACGCACCGCACCCCCAGACAGCACAGGACGGCGGGAGGGGACAGAGCTCAGCCGTGATGGAAGGAGACGCGTGCGCAGTTCGAGAACGCAGAATGGTTTCTGCGAAAGTAAAACAGTAACTCTCATGTCCTGGTGTCACTGGCTGTCTTTTAAGTCAATGCCGAAAAGAAAGTGGTGGGATAGGAGCCTTGTTTTACTCCAGATACACAGCTTTTTGAGGGGAACCTTTGGACATGCAAAGCCACGTGGGTGTCTGAACTTCTGATGCAAACTGTCCTCACGTTCGCAAAACGGCTGCTGTCACGGAAAAGGCAGGGTGACATGTCCAACCTGCTGTTTGTACAGGGTGGCTGCTGAGATGCGAAGACGGCTGTTTGTGTGGACCCAGGGATCCAGCGAGGTGCGGTGTGCCCTTGAACTTGCCCCAGACGCCCTCCAGAGCCCAAGACCCTGACATTATGAGGCAACAACCGGTTGAGAGCTCAGAAGATGAAAAAGTTGGGAAGGCGTGAGTCAGGATTGATGCCTTCCCCCTTCGAGTGGGAATGCCCAGCGGAGCGCAGGCTGAACAGAGAGGCTGCAAGAGGCTGACCTGCTTTGAAGGCAGTGGATCGGCTTCTCAGCCATCGGTGATACCTGTGCCTTCTAGAGAAAACCCCACGGCGCGGAAAGGAAGGCAGCAGAACAGACAACGCTGAATTTCAGTTTCCATTTAAAAAAAAAAAGCCCCAGAAAATGTCCTTCAGTTTCCCCAAAAGTCTGGTCCAGGGTTGGGAAACCACCCCAGTTGCTATAGGAATGATAAAAATATCAAGGTAGCCATTGCCCTAACACCCTATTATAACAACAATTTCCTTTAATTTAAAAATTATGCTTCCCTTTTCACAGACTCCAAAAAACTACTGTGAAAAATGAAATGAAAAAAAAAAAAAAAAAAAGGAGATTGTATTTATGTAATTGCAACCCACCACGCCCTTTCCAGGAAGGTGAATGTGAGCCCTGCCTGAGACTTTGCACGCCTCTGCCTGTGGGACGCAGCTGGGCATGCAGAGCTCGGGAGGACCTCAGGGAGCGCCGACCCTGCGCCCAGGGCCCGAGAGCGGGGTGCTGCCGGGCTTCCTTGCAAAACCATCAGAAGGGCGAGCTGGTGGCTGCCAGAGGCACTGATCTGTGGGCTTCCCCTTCCATAAACTCAAACAGGGGAAATCACTGGGAAGAACAGTCGTTGTGGTTCAAAGAGCCACATGACTGCCTCCAGGCGGATTCTGATCCGGACGCAGAAGGGCACCTACAGGAATGACGCGTGCCACCTCGGGAGGCGCGTTCCTCACGCCGGGAGAGGCCGGGCCCGAGTGCCTTCCCGTCCCCCATTAATCTTCATACGCTCATTACACAGTTTTTATTAATTCGTCTTTTCTCTCTGCCGGTGGAGTTTTCAGCTGCATTTTAATCACTTGTGTCAAATGGAAAGCTTGAGGGGATATAAAAAGCGTCTCTCCTTTGCTCTGACAGCGTGATTCTGTTTGTTCCTCCAACTCCAGAATCTCCTTAAATCTAGAGATCAAAACAACGTGGGGTCTTCAAACAGTGACCTCAGACCCAATACCTCCCACTTCTCCGGCAGAATGTTGAACTCCCCCTCTAGGAAAATGCAAAAAAAAAAAAAAAATGCGGTCACTTTCCATCTTTCAGATCTCTGAAAACCCAGGGCCTGACTGTGAGGGCTTCAAAAACAATGAAATCTGGAAACGGAAACTCCAGGGGAGGACTAGAAAGCAAGCAGCAGCAGAGAGCATCTCAGCATCCCTGAGGGCGGGCGGGCGAGTGCCGGCGGGCGGGCGAGTGCCGGCGGCAGGCACAGAGCCTTTCTTCTCCGACAGACCAGGACTAACGGGGGCCCCCAGCCTGTTCTTGCTGTGGCTGGGCCCGAAGGCACCCCCCTGCACAGTGGCCGCCGGGAGCTAGGCCCGGTAGCAGGTGGACGCTCCCCGTGATGCTGTGTGAACCATCCCTAACCCAACCAAGCCACAAACCCCTGCTGGCCAACACGGCCACGGCCTCAGCCACGGCCCTGTGAGACGGCCTAATCCCGCCCCCTAGGAAGGGCCTTTAACTCCCATGCAGTCATGTTGTGTGTGGCGAGGGGGCCTGCTGCCTGGGCCTCAGGCCTCTCTGAGCAGACTCTCCTCGTGCTTCCTCCCAGACCCAGCTGCACAAGGAAGGGTGACAGGATGCAGCTGGACCCTGGGGGAGACCGTACTCCAGGGCTTAGAACAAAACCTGTGAGATGTGGGCCTCGTAAGATGCAGGGCCCCAGAGCTGGGCACCGCAGTCAGGCCGTCTTGAGTTCAAATCCCGACTCTGCCATTTGGCATGACAGTCCCCTCTAAATTGCTGGCTCATCTGGAATTAAAGGGCACATGTGTGAAGGGGCTGGCACCCAGTGAGGATATAGGGAACAAAATACTCTTATCTGTGGCCTTCTTTCTGTCTCTCCAGTCCACCCATCCCCTCCTCTGGGAAGCCTTCTCTGCCTCCCCCAGAGGAGAGGCAGAGTCGACCCCCTTCCCTCCCAGGGTGCCATCCACATGTGCCCACAGCTCCCGGGCTATCCCAGAGCACGTGGCCTACACCTCCCTCACCAGGCTGGGATCTTCTCGAGGACAGGAGTTGTGACTCAGTGCCCTTTCTATCTCTCCAGCCAAACAGTCTGACCCATGGTAGCTGCTTAGTAAATGTCAATTCGTTCATGAGGGTGGAAGGCCCCAAGAAATTGATTTACTTTCTACGCCCCTTAATTTTCTCTTCCCTCAAAGGGGGAAGTTGTAAATGATAATAAATTGCCTCCATATCCATGCTGCTCTCTAAGATTATGGGGCCAGTAACTATGTCCATTTATTTGTTCTCTGAGCTCTCTGGGAGACAGGTGTTGCCTGAAATTTTAAGATGCGCCAGGTGGGCCCTCGTCGGGAAGAAGAGGTTTATTCCTGTGCCTCACGGTGCCAGATTCATGAAGGTTGTGTCCTTCCCTGTCTGGCAAAAATGGATGCTCCCCATTCCACCCCCAGTGAGGGCCCCCTCAGAGCCAGCATTCAGGGCGGGCATAAGGGGGTTTTCTGGATGCTTCCCTGGTATCCTTTTCCATTTCCTGATCCTGGGGCTGTAAAGTGTCTTGTACATCAAGACGGTGAGAGATCTAGGGCCCAGAAGATAGACTTGCCCCAGTCCTTCCTGCCGCACCCTTTCCCAGTCTGACGCTGGACTCACACAGCAGCCAGGCTCAGCCCAGGGCACACTGAGCCATCTGAGGCCAGCCTGGCAGAGGATCTACAGGTCAACAATGACCCTGGGAGCTAAGAAAGTCATTTTGCAAAGGGCTCCCCTTCGCCTGTGCATGGCCTTGACAACAATGCCAACAATCTGTCCCTAAAAATATTGCCTGGGATATAAACCCAGCCCTGACTCCCTTTCCAGCAGCCGCAGGGACACCCAGACTCCTCCCTGCCCAGTCACACACATCCTTGTGCACCATTCCAGCCAGGCTGGCTGGTGGCTTGTGGCCTGACATCCCTCCTCTGGCCCTCAGGACAGATAAGGAACATGGAATCACTTTGGCTGGTTGCTGAGTCCTGATAAGGTGTCCTCTGCTTAAAGCAAGGGCTGCTCGTGGCCAGAGGTCAGCAACACGGGCAGGACAGCCTCCAACCCCCTTTGCCACATCAGCCCCAGCGGGAGAAAAGTTCTGTGGAGAGGACAAGGGTGGATGTATCATATTCAGCCAAAGGCCTGCTATGTAAAAATTGTAATAGTTCATTATGACTCAACTAGAGAGAGAAGAATCAACCTACTGGGGGAAATTCTAGTCCCCTCCTCCAGCTTCAGGTAAGTAGAAGGTCCTATAAATGGTTTGGAATGGCCGCAAGTCATCACCAGAGCTCGTTCCCTCTCAGGTTCTCCAAATGGGTCACTCATCCATTCATTCATTCATTATTCATTTATTCATTTATTAAGGGGATGAGAGGCAGAGAGAGAATTCTCAAGGAGGCTCCCCCTGAGTGCAGAGTCCAACATAGGGCTTGATCTCACAACCTTAAGGTCATGACCTGAGCCGGAACAAAGAGTTGGATGCTTAACTGACTGAGCCACCCAGGCATCCCTCCCACCTGGGTCATTTAAATGTTTAAACGTTCACCTGAATCTTTATGCCCACATTACCTTCAACTTGAGGACAACGGTTGAGATAATAGTAGTTTTCACAAAATCAGTAGGCCTCCCTGGACAATGTTCCTCAGTTCTTCTTCAGGAGGCTTTGCTTTGCTTCTTTGTTTGGAATAGGGCTTTCCTACCCTGAGCTGCCTTAAGGGTAGGAAATTTAAGAGCTGGTATGTGTGAGGCCTGTTTCCAGTTCATTCTGGGGTGACTCCTTCCACCTCCATCCTGAGCATCTCTTGAGTCCAGGTTGGGTCTCCTGGAGAAGTCTGTGATGCCTTCCCTCCTTCTATGCCCCACCCAAGAGAGATCTTTGAGAGGTTGGGGTGGGTGCTATATCTCACGGAAAAGGACAGTGGGTTTGGGGATGAGGAGGTGATGATGTCTTTCCTAATAAGACAGGGATGGTCAAAAATAATTTCCATACTGAACAGAGCACTGCTATGAAGAACTACTTAAATGAGTCGAGGGGAAATCAATGGAAACATCTCCTTTGGTGCTTTTTCATACAGGACAGTCTACCTTCTTTTCTTGTGGCAACTGACAGAGTCTGGAGGATGGACTAACTGGTCCCTTAATTCCTTTGTGGTTCTTCAGTTATGATGACAGGTCCAACAGGGAGTGTGTCAGGAGAAGGAGGGCTGAGAAGGAGGGGGGGAGGAGAGGAGGGGTGGATGCCACGTTGATTTTACAAAGGAAATCTCTAGAAAAGGTAAATAAAGCACAAAATCTGAGTGGCTTATTCTTAAAAGGAGTTAGTGAGGGCCATCCATCTGTTGTCTATCTTTATCTCATCTCCCATATCTTTCTCACCAATCATCTATCTTGATCTATCAATCATCTATATTGATACATCAATCGTATTTATCCTACCTACCTACGTCTCTTACCTATCTTCTATGTCTATCATCTTTCTTTTTCTTCTATCATCTCTTTCTCTCTCTCCATTCCTTTCCTTTCCTTCTCTTTCTTTCTTCTAACATCTCTTTCTATATTTCTTTCTTCTCTTTATTCTATCATCTCTCTCTCTCTCTCTCTCTCTATATATATATATATATATTAGGAAGCATTATATTCTTTGAGCAATGTGGTTTTGAGGTGGACTTAACTTAGTTTCAGCCCATTTTATTGCTACACCAAATGCTACAATTTTGGGTGACAGAGGTGAGATGGCTTTATAAAAATAAATAAAAATTTAAATAAAAATTTAAATAAAAATTTTAAAAAAAATTAAAAAAATTTAGAAAAAATTTAAACAAAAATAAAAAATTAAAAAAGAAGGAAACAGAAGATAATGATAAACTTAGACAATGCCGAAAGAGTATTAGTTGGTTTTCAAGGGCTGCATCACAAACTACGCGAGAGCACAGACCAAGCCCCATGCACCTGCCACCTTCCTCACCCCGGCTCGGTTCTGTTCCCAGGAGCGAAGCGAAGTCTGAAACGAAGGCAACTGAGTTCAGCCTTCTCACCAAAACCTGAATAGACTTTAGGCTTTAAAAAAGGCTGCTCTAAGGGGTGCCTGGGTGGCTCAGTGGGTTAAAGCCTCTGCCTTCGGCTCAGGTCATGATTTCAGGGTCCTGGGATCGAGCCCCGCATCGGGCTCTCTTCTCAGCGGGGAGCCTGCTTCCTCCTCTCTCTCTGCCTGCCTCTCTGCCTACTTGTGATCTCTGTCTGTCAAATAAATAAATAAAATCTTTAAAAAAAAAAAAGGCTGCTCTAAGGCATACTGAAGGACTTGATGTCCACCACCTTGCTTCTTGAGACTCACGTGCCGAGAGGCTTTCCATCTTTTTTTTTTTTTTAAGTAAGATTTTATTTATTCATTTGAGAGAGATACAGAGAGAGTGAGTGAGCGAGAGCACGCAAACAAGCAGGGGGAGCAGCAGAGGGAGAGGGGGAAGCAGACTCCTCTCTGAGCTGGGAGCCTGATGCAGGGCTCGATCCCAGGACCCTGAGATCATGACCTGAGCCAAAGGCAGACGCTTAACCATCTGAGCCACCCAAGCATCCCAAGGCTTTCCATCTTGATGAAAGTAAGACCAAGAGCCCCAGGCAAAGGAATGGGATGGGGTTGGGGTACCCAGTCATCTGTGGGAATCAAACCATGCCACACTGAGGGCTTTCACAGCCCTGCTAAGGTCAGGACAATTATGTAAGAAGAACATCTCACTGGGCCTGCTGTCATCGTGTAGAGATTTTAATTTAGAAATGGACCCGAGCGGCCAGGCGGCATCTACCACACAGGTGCGCCACTGTTCCAGCCAGCAGTTTGGGACGTTTCTTGGATGGCATGTTGTTGGAACCTGCTGGAACCTGCAGCGTCTATGAATAAGCCCTCCAGTGGTGCCTCACAAATGCTGGAAAATGCGACCTTCTTAAAGACACAAGAAGATGCCTTCACAAGGCCATAATACGGCAGGATTCAGCCATCAGATGACCATTCCTAGTGTCATCCAGAACACGCGATGGGGACCACAAGGTCAAGAAAACGCCCACACCAGAAAATGCCCCCATCGTTTCCAACATGCCAACACCTGCTCAGCTAGGAGGGGATACATCAGTGTGACGTTCACAGATTGGGGGACGAAGAAGAGCTTATGTGCAGAATCCATGAGACAAGTGGCCAGGAATGATGGCTGGCCCTGATGCCTGGGGGGTCTTGATGAGTCCCTTGGCAGTGGGGAGCTCATTTGCCTTCAGAGGGTCTAAGGATAAGAGACCCCTGGATCCCGTGGCACTTGTCACCAGCTCTGAGTGCCACGCAGAGCTGGCTCTGGCTGTAATTGGCAAAGAGAAGGCGGCATTTTTTTTCCCCAGAGGACCATTTGTCAAGGCTCTGGAGCCCCACATGCGCCCTTCAGGACTACAGTGATCACCCAAACGATGCTGCCAAGCTCGGAGGAGGGTGTGTCATTTGGCTCTGTCACGAGAAGCATCCACTTGGCATAGCCAGAGGGCCGCGGCAAAAACTGTTTAATGTCTCCGGGAATCGGTGTCCAAAGCATTCAAGCCACTGGGACAGCCAGCCTGCAGGAGGCTGATGACAGATATCCCAAGGCATCCCCCCGGGGAAAGGGAGCCTACGGGGGAGTCAGAGCCACTCCTGCTGTCCCTGCTCGTGAAGGACAGAAAGGGACGTCTACTCTAAGAGAACAGACAGGAGCATCTTGCCGCACGTAGGCTCCTTGAACCAGCCACACGCACCTGGCAGGCACTGCGCTAGGCCGGTGCTTCAAGCTGGCAGATTTCGGAGCAGAGACCAAGGAAGAAAAAAAATCCACCACAGAGAGGATTACGGAAGGCTGTTTGAAGGTACTAATGGAAAATAAGATCGATCGGCTGGAGGAGAAAAATCACAATGTCTCCCATCACAAATCAAGCGTAAAGCTAGTTACGGGCCCGAGGGGCAAAGGGAGACTCTTGGCAGGGTCCGTGAGCCCCTGGTCTCCAGCCCTGCCCCTGGATCCCTCGTTCAGCTCCCACTGTGTCCTCTTCCCCTGCAGCCCTTCCTGTGCGCCTCCCTCCACGCTTGCAGAGGTCCTGGCCAGCACTGGTGTGACCTCCTGCCAGGGAGCCTGCCACACACATGACCAGCCCCTCCTCTGTATTTCCTGCACTTACCGGCTCACTCGGCCCCTGGTACCCAGGGGATACAGGCAGTTGGGGGCAGGCTCATCTTCCCCATTTGTGCACTGATATTTTACATATGGACTCAGACACCTAACAGTCCAAAATCAAGGCAGCCAGAAACATGCTCAAATGCTTAAAAGAGCACCAGTGTATCACAGCGGCCTAAGACTAAGGCAGCTGCCCTGGAGACGTAGCCGGCAGCTGTGGGGGAGGGCAGGCTGAGCAGCAAATTCCTGCTTGGCCTTGAGCTGGCTGTGTGACACCGGGCAAGCCACGGAGCCTCTCTGGCTTTACCGTTCCTCTTCTGGGAGATGGCAGTCATACATACCCTCCCTGTCCGGCTGCTGGGCGGATTAAACGAGAGAGCTCACGCCAGTGCCGAAGTCTGGCAAGCGCTCAGTTACATACCCACAAAGCCCAGCATAACCGGAGCCTGAAGTCGCTGCATGGAAACCCACAGATCTGGCGAGGAGCACCACTTCGCAGAGGTAGCTCAAGGTCATGTTCAGAACGGGAGTCAGACTGTCCGACTGGAACCCTTGGGACACGTCTCGGTTTCCTCATCCACGAAATGGGAAGGATAATAACAGGGGAGTTGTGGGGCTGCGATGGGAGTCACCCACTTTGATGTCTGGTGCTTGCAAGGTTCTCAATAATGTCAGCTGGCCTTGGGATTTGGGATCTGCTTTTGCACCGTGGGACTTGAAGAAAACAGCCCTGTTTCACTGGAGGGAAACAGGGACTGTGGAGAATGACATCATGATGCTCACGGCCTCCAGACCTTGAACTTCTAGTCGTCGAAGCCACAGGGGGAGGAAACAATGAGGCTTCCTCAAGGTGTGAATCCTCCTG
This sequence comes from Mellivora capensis, assembly GCA_004024625.1. Taxonomy (NCBI): domain Eukaryota; kingdom Metazoa; phylum Chordata; class Mammalia; order Carnivora; family Mustelidae; genus Mellivora; species Mellivora capensis. The sequence goes on along the minus strand of PISX010002144.1, from coordinate 17,840 downwards.
CTATTTGGTGGCCAGATGCAGAGGCCTGGACCCTATCCCAGATCTGTGGAATTTCTCTGGGGGTGGCGCCTGGGGAGGTCAAGGGAGGTCAAGGCCCACCTCCCTGGGCCTCAAGGGAGGTGATCTCCCCGAGAGCTGCCTAACCGCTATGGTTACCATGGAACCTGCTGATACAGAGACAGCTGGGGGAACACACCCGCATCAGTTTCCTGATACAGAATCTCTCAGTGGGTCAAAGACTGTTAGCCGAGGGACGGGGTGTTCTGTACATGCCACTGTGAGTCCCCACAGCCTGGGGATTCGTGCCCCCCCCCCCCCAGGTATCCCTACTCTAAGCGCCGGGGGTCTGTGGGTTAGAGACGGTGTTGGGCTGAGCTAACTGTGTGCCTCTCTTCCTCAACTCTACATGTGGTGGCTTCCATTGGCTTTCTGAAAGTCACCACTGTGGGAGCACTTACACCTCAAAAATCACAACCAGTACAATGAGGCCTCTTACATTAGGCACTCCACTGGTTCTTATCCATAATCAATTCTCTGATGGAACCCCAATTCTACGGAATATGGAACTGGGCACAATATTTAGGTGCTTGGGTAGTCTGGGCCCATTTAGAGCTTCTGAAAGCCTTCCTGCTCGATGGTGCTCATGAGGCTAACAGTGTTCCAGTGTTCAAGTCCTCACGCTGGGGCTCAGGAGAAAACCCCCCGGACCCCAGTCCTGGGTTGGCCAGGAGGTAAAGTGTGGTCTTGATTTCCCAAGTGGGAGAGAGTCGGATGTGGGTGCTTCGGGACCAATCCCTTTTAGAAACAATGTTGTTCTCCCGAGGGCTGCCCAGTGGCCTTCAGACCTGCAGGGAACCAATCTAGAATGCCCAGGCAGGGCCGAGGTTCTCCAATAAATCTCCCTCTCATCCCAGGGAGTGGAGGGTTCTGGTGTGGGGAGGAGGAGGGAACTAAGCTTTAGCCCCAGTCCCCTGCCTGCTGTTGAGACGCCCTCAGCTGCCTTTTGAAAGGTCACCCGTTAAGAGCTGCAGGCCCTGCTGTGGCCACTGTTTTGGCCCATAGGCCGAGGGGAAACACACACTTTTCCTTTGCATTCTTCCACTCAGCAATCAGGTGAGTCCAGGGGAATTCAATCTAATTTCTCAGTAAAGCCTCCTATGCTCTGGAAGGACACGGTTTGAAAAATCTATTTTTGTGCTTTTATTTACTTAAGGTCTGGATGCCTGGGGAAGCTTTCTCATAGTGCCATCAAACCTCCTCTCACTTGCCAGGAAAAAAAAAAAAAAAGAAAGATCCCACCTTCCTGGAATGCTACCAGCAAGAGCCAGGCCACAGCCCTTCCCCCCATCCCTGTAGGCCTAGGGTGGACCTCCTTTTGAAGCCCCGGGGTCGGGGGGGTGAGGGTGTGGGGAGGTAGTGGCTCCAGGAAGACACCTTCCCAGTGGGGCTGCAGCTCTGGGCCCTCAGTTCCCCATAGCAGGAGGCTCCCTTGTGCACCCTGCATCACGCTCCCCTGCTGGGGCTGCCCAGGGTGCGTGGATTTCTGTTTTCCTGGTTTTAATGTTGCTTTCGGTCCAGATGCCTAGCCTGTCACTGTTGGGTCTGTGCCTGCCATTCTAGAGGTTTCCCAGAGTGAAATGCTGGGAGCAGGGCTGGGTATCTTTGGACAGTCTCATCTTTCTAGAAGGCTTTAATGCTCAGAAGCCCCCCTGTGTACTTGGGGGCTTGGGGTCGTCTGTATTGGTAAACTTTCACTTCTGCCTCTGTGTCATATCTATACAGCTGGGACACTGTCCAGCCAACTTCAGTGTGGACCCCTAAAAGGACTCTAGTGCCAGGGACAGTGGGTTTGTAGGGGTGCCGAAAACAGTCACAGAGAGCAGTGGAGGGCAGAGTGGGAGTACAGGCCTCTGTAAGGAATGGCCAAAGAGCTCCTTTCTCTGCCCTGGCTCCTTCCTCCACTTCCCTAGAACTATGGACAATGGGGAGGGGGGCCCCCGAGTCAGCACCCCACTGCTGGGGCACTCACCCCAGTGACCAGATCCTGGCCATCTGGACTTGGCTGGCTGTTGCGAGAAGATAGGGCTAGACCAGTGTCTATGGTACATTGGGCCTCTGTCTCTGACCTGTCAACACGTGAGACCTCTCTGGATCCCTAGAGCACTCCAGTCCCTGACAGTGAAATGAGGCCATGGGATGGTTCCATACCTAGCTGAGCAGCAGAATCTCTTAGGAGTTTCTAAGGTACAGATTTCTGGCTCCTAGCCAGACCGAGTGAATTAGGAATTCTGGGAGTAAGTCCCAGGAATCTGTATTTTGGACCAAAGTTTCTCTGGTGATTTTGCGGTAGCCATTCAACTCAGCACTGGGCTAGGCTCCTCCATAAAGACTTCCCATAAAAACCTTCTCATAAAAACAGTCTATTACTTTATACTCTTTCACCTAGTTATGAACCAGGATAGGGAAGGGAAAGGACAGGGCTAAGAGTCTATGCACGACTTGCCTCTCTAGCAAACAGGATGGGGCTAGAACACTGTTTCCCTCTCTGGCCCTGTTGAGTGGCCACTGGCCAACCACAGAAGGCATTAAGGGGCCACCATGGGTGAGGGACGGGTGTTAAGGCTTCAGCTCCCCTCTCCACCCTCCAGCCACAGCCTCAACCTAGCCACACCCCAGTGCTGGACAGGTGTGGCCCAGGTCTCCCTTCCACCCAGGATCCCATCAGGTCCTTCAGGCTGCCTTCCCCTCATTGATGCATTAAGAAAAGCCCTTCGAGACAAGTGACAGCCATGCTGAGACCAGCTTAGTCAGCAAACCCTCACCTCCTGACATGAAGGGATGGGAAGAGCCTGGTGGATGACCTCTAAGAAAGCCTGATTAGAGAGGGACTTGTGGGTCGGGCTGTCCCAGGTGTGCGCACGTATGGGAAAGGAGCCAGCGCAGTCCACCCTGTACTAAGATCAGATTCAGAGCAGTCATGCAGTCAGCAGACTGCAGCTGACATGCAGTCAGACTGCAGTCTCCATGCAGGAGAAGATGCATGGAGAAGATGGGAGGTCTCCCTGACCCCATGTTCTCCTCCCATCCCGGAGGAAATCAGTCTCTCATGCCAACTGAGTAAGGGGTAGAGTTTCAGGGTGGCCCTATGAAATCATTTGCATGCTAGTTTGATATTTCTACCAACACTCATTCCACATGTTGGCTGCTGGCCAGGGACTGCTAGATCCTTACAGGGAAGATCTATTGATAAAATAATGCTGCCAACAACATCAATCACAGCAGCCAATACTTATTGACTATTTACCCCTTGCTAGGCACCGTGCTAAGTGCCTGACATTAACTGCTTCGTTTAATTCTTACAACAGCCCTGCAGGGGTGATCGAGTCTCCATTTTACTGGTGAGGAAGTAGAAGCTCCAAGAGGGAAGCTACTGGCTCCCAGTCTCCCAGTCTTCCAGCCTGGGAGCAGTGGAGGCAAGATGGGAACCCTGGTCTGCTGACGTTGAACTGCTGGGCCACTGTGCCTCTCCAAAGGGGACGGCAGTTCGGAGGAAAGGAAAGCAGTGGGGAATTGACAGGAAGCCCCAGTACGTTACGAATAAAGAGTCGCATTTGCCAAATGTCCAAGGCCCGGGGAAGCACAGAAGCACGAACTGCAGCCCCTTCCCACAGCGAGGGCGCAGCTGGGACCACACACACGTGTCAAACACAGACAGACAGACAGACAGCTGAAGGGCTTGACCGGGTAACGGGGTAACCAGCGCAGAGAGTCAGATGTAGGACAACCACAGTGATCACAACTGAGCGGAACAGGCAGAAAAGGCCAAGGGGGCTGCCTCGGGGAGTGAGGAACCAGGGCTGAGGCAGTTGCTGAGGTGGCCAGGGGCCCGCTGGAGGAGGGAGGTCTCTGTGGGCGGGGGGAAGGTCTGGGAAGGAGGAGACCACTGGGTTCACCCAGTACCCTCACCCACACACTTAATCATGTCCATTCGTTCGTTCATTCATTCATTCATTCAATACTTCTTCACTGTCCTGACTATAGACAGGGGGGTACAGAAAAACGAATGAGAGAATTCCTCCCCTCAAGGAACCCAGTGACCATGAAGGGAAACAGGCCCACAGCACACTTCAGCGCGTGATAAATAGGGTGTTTACGGGGTACGAAGGAGGGAGAGCCTGTGCTGTGGCAGACGGCAGGGAAGGCTTGGCCATGGTGAGCCAGGTGTCGGCTCCTGGCGGATGAGCAGGAGTCTTCTTGCAGCCGAGAGTGGAGCAGCGCTGTAGGCGAGGGGCCGGCAGAGGACTGAGATGGCTTGGTCAGGGCATTGCAGGAAGCCAAAGGGAGCACAGAGCAAGGATGGCAGGAAGAAGGGCGGGGGACAGGGCCAGAGAGGCGGGAGGCAGGATTTTCGAGTGTGCACGTGCACAAGAGGGGAGTGTGGAGAACGGGGGAGTGTGCTCCTGCTGCTGGCAGTGGTCAGCGTGCTGGGACACGCTTGGAGCTGGGAAAGCTGCTGCAGAGGTCTGTGGGGAGGGCAGGGAACGTCTGACCTAGGGTGTGGCCACAAGGAAAGAGAGGAGGAAGCACCCAAGACCCAGCCCGCACGGACCCACTGTGGGAAATGACATAGAGCTTCTGGGCTTGGGATGCTGGGAAGAGAGGAAGGTGGGTGGGAAGACAGCAGGAGCGCAGGAGGTGTTATGGGCTGAATTGTGTCCCCCTGAAGTCATATGCTGAAGCCTTAACTCCCAGTGTGATGCGACTGGGAGACGGCCTCACCAGGAACCAACCACGTTGACCCTCTGATCATGGACTCCAGCCTCCAGAAAGGAGAGGCACAGATGTCTGTGGTTTAAGCCCCCCAGTCCGTGGCACAGTGGAGGGCAGCCCAAATGGACGAACACCGATAGGGCAGGTATATTTGCTTACAGCTGACTGAGTTTGAACAACTGATCTGTAGTTCAAGAGGCAAGCTGGGGCCAGGGAAAGGTGAAGATAACCACGAGCATGTAGATGGTCCCTGAGTCGGGAATATTGAGGGGGGGGTGCTGGTCAGCCTGTGAAATGGCATTGGTAACAACATGGTAAAGGATGGAAGCTGGGGAACACCAACCAGGCAAGGACAAGAAGACGAAGGGGATGGGCGCAGGAAGCTGAGAAGAAACATCCAGAGAGGGGAGGGGAGTCATTGGTAGGTGCCAAAGACCGCACGGGCCACAAAGGACCATGCATGGGACATCAGTTAGGAAAAGGCTGCAGAGTGCCCAATGCCTCTGACAGCAAGGATCAAATGCTATTTTGGGGACAAGGTGAGTTATGGAAGCCAAGTGGCCACTTCTAGGACATGAGCAACCAAGAAAAGGTGATTTGTTTTGATTTAAACAACAAATATCTGAAAAAGGGTTTAGTCTCCAAGAAGCGAGGAGAGCCTTCTTTGCCCTTCTCCAGGGTCTTTCCCAGGTGAACCTCCTGGACATGGGAGACCTCTCTCTTACCCCCTCTGCCCAAGTGGCTCCCACAAGTGCCCTTCAGCTGCCCCCCAGTGAGCCAGGGCCAGACGCACACAGCTTCACAAACATCATATCATCCAATCTTTCAGAAGAATCTCACGAAACTGGTTTGCAGAGTGTGGTCTACAGGTGAAGAAACTGGGGCCTGGACAAGGAAGTCACCTTCCAAGAGTCTCATGGATAGTAAATGGGGTGTGGGACTGGAATCCACATGGGCCAAACTCCACTATCCTCTCCCATCGCAGAAGACCATCTCTCATTCTTGTCTTCCTTGAAAGAGCCACCCAGTACTGACCCCGCACGCTGCCCACTAGGGACAGGATAGGACATATTCTACGACATGCAACTCCTGGGCAGATGTTGTAGGAATGACCCCAATTTGTTTACTCTTCTGCATATCCATGCCCTTGACCATTCCCTTCCCATACTGATTCTATGCTTGGTCACACAACTTGCTTTGGCCAACAGGACAACAGCAAATATGACACAGACAGAGACACACCGAGTCCTGGTGCATTGGGGTTTGTTTGCCCTCTCGTGTTGCTCTTTGGAATGCTGATGTCTCACACGAAGAAGCCCAGGCTGGCCGACCACGGAATGGGATTAGCCATTCCTGAGAAGGTCACTTCTGATCAACCAGCCTCCCAACTATGAGACAGATGAATGTGGCTGTCTGTCCTCGACCATCCCACCCCAGCTGAGCCGTCCACACAGGAAGAACCACCCTGATGATCCCCAGAATCACGATAAATGATGTTTACTGTCTTAAGAAGCTATCAAATTTTGGGGTGCTTCATTTTGCAGCAAAGGCTGATTGATACAAGTTTTTAAAGAAAGCCCAAACTGGCTTTTCCTTCTAGCTCTGAAAAGTGGAGGGAAGTCCTGGGTCTCTGGTGTCCACAGACTCCTTCGGCAATGGAAGAACCACTCTAACAGTACGACGCCATCACTGGCCTGGTGTGTCCTTGTGCTCCTAGAGGGATCAGGAAAAGGGACAGCCTTCTGTGTCCCTTCCCTCTGGAATGCACAGTGGGCCTGTCCCCAGGCAGCAGACAGCCCCTGGTGGGTGCCAGGTTATCTGGGGACAAGGTGACATGGAGTCTGCTTCTGCCATATTGTCCCCAGTCTAGTGTTTTTCCACTGATGAGAAAGGAAGGAGATCATCTCTTTAGTGAGCACTACTGCAAAGGCTTCAAGGCAGCATTTCATCAAAGGGTGCTGAAGGAGCTCTTTCGGGAGGCTCTGCAAAACCCAGCAATCTCCAGCGCCGCTTAGCAAGGAGCTTGCTGTTTCTGCTTCCAGACAGGCATAAAAATGAATGAGTACCCAAGAAGACTAACCTGATCAGTGGCACTTTGATATGGTGACAAAACTGCTCCCTCCTCCAGTCCAAACCCACTCTCTGGGGTGAACTATTATGGAAAGGAAGCATCGACTAATTAGAAGCATCCCTAGGACATGGGAAAAATCAGCACCTCAAAATGCTTAAGCAAAGAGAATTCCTTGTTAGGAAGAGAGACAAAACAAAATGCTAGGATGTCACTTTCCCCAAGCATATTTATAAAGGGAGCAGGAAAGAAGAATTAATTAGGACAGGAGCTTCTACCCAAGTGACACAGAAGACACAATTATTTTTGCTGCTTTTATAGACCAAGGGCCCCTTACAGGTAGGGACAGATGCCTGACGCCGCCCGCCATTTTGAAAAATGACTTTTGGTCTTTGCTGGTTCTAATGAAGCTTGAAATGAAGATGGTTCTTTTGTTTACTCCCCCTGTTTGCGAAGCCTTAGCCGCCCATCAATAACACCAATGTCTGGATTATTTATTTCTCACTGCCCAACCTATGGGGCAATTGAAGGATTTTATGGAGCCAAAATGTGAGGCGTTTCCCTTGAGGGAGTGTGCATGTGCCTCTCTGGGATGGCCGAACATGGCCCTTCAAAAATCTGGATGGGGAAGGACAGGACCAATGCCCCACCTGGGGTGGGCCAAAGAGCCCCGAGAGTCAGAGGCTCCATTCTTGCTGTCTCCCTGCCATTTATTAGCTGGGAGGTTTGGGCAAGTCCCTTAACCTTGAGAAAATTCAGTAAAATCAAGGGGTTAGGGACTAAAAATATTTTTCTTTTTTTTTTTTAACTGTGGCAAAAACAAAAAAAAAACCCCATGAGATCTAGCTTAATATACTTTTAAAGAACACAGTACAGTCTTGTTAAATATAAGCACAATGCTGTACAGATCTCTAGAACCTTCTCATCTCGCACAAGTGAAACTCTACACCCAACGGACAACTCGAATTGCCCCCTCCCCCCAGCCCCTGGCCACCACCACACTACTCTGTTTCTAGGAGTCTGACTACTTTACAGATGCCTCATTTAAATGGATCATGTGGTATTTCTGTGGTTTATTTCATGTAGCAGGATGCCCTCAAGGTTCAAACATCCTATATTCTTATAGTAACACATGGTACCCACTGTTTGAATCTGAGTACTGACATATATCAACTCATTGAACCCTCACAGACATCCTGTGAGGGGCAGGATCATTACTATCTCTCTTTGAGGCACGGGGAGGGGAAGTCATGTGCTCAGGCTCACTTGGTGTGGACATAACAAACAGAAAGTTGATTCTGGAACAATTTATACTTTTTATTTTAGGCAAATCTGTTTAATAGAAATATTGACGTCACTGAGGGTAACAGCAAAAGATGGGGGGCAGGGAGAGTAAGTGAGAGGTGGTGTCTGAAGGATTCACCTTTGCACAGTTGGACGTGGTTCTTCCCAGTAGGAAGCTTGGAGCCGGGGAGGCCTAGGGCTGATTCTGGCTCTATCCTGGCTCCAGGCACTTGGGAAACAAAAATGAACAAAATCAACAAGATCCCTGCCTCATGGAGATTACATTCTAGCAAGGAAGACAAAGAATAAACAATAAATACTTTAAATAATGTGTGGTATGTAGAAAGGGAAAGTATTCTGGAAAACACACTTGAGTAAATAGGGGTTCATGAACACTGGTGGGAAGGCTAGTTGGAATTTTAAGGAAGGCGTCCCTGAGAAGATGATATCTGAAGAGAGTGTAGAAGAAGGTGAGGCCATCAATCATAAGGTAGAAGGATATCTAGGGAATCTTGCTCCAGGCAGAGAGGAGAGCTAGCGCAAAGGTCCTGAGGTTGGGCAACGTTAGGATATATAAGGGAAAACAGGGCAGCAGAAGTTGCTAAGAGAGTAGATCATCTCAGTTCTCATCACAAGATTAAAGGTTTGTAACGATTGGGGCAACAGATATTAACTAAACTTACTGTGGTAATTTTGTAACATGTACATGTATCAAATCATACATGCTAAACTATAGGAAGTTGTAGCTTATATTTCAGTAAAACTGGAAAAATACTAGTTTTCAAGCCTCATTTTCTCTTCTCTACAAACTTTAATGACCAGATCATCAATGTCTTTACTCGAGTCAATAATATAACACTCAGCAAGTTGGGGCAAGGGAAGAATCCTGTCATGTTCCCCACAAATTCTCTCTCTGGCTTGGTAACAGTGCTCTCATTTAGCAGATACTTATTAAGCACCTACTGAGTGCCTGGCATTGTTCTAGGCTATCAGTTAACAAAACAAAGCTCCTGCCCCCAACAACTTACAGTCAGGTACAGCCTTTCGGAAGTTGGCTACAAATCTACCTACTTGGATGATATTCAGAACCAGAGTCTCCTGTTATCCACACACACATTTCATGAGAGACCTTTGAAATGCCTTGTTAAAATCAGGGACACTGTGTCTTAAGTATTTCTTGACCTCTTAGCCCAGCAGCCTTTCAGAAGAGGAAATGGCATTTGTCTGGTGTGTGTAATTTCTAGTAAACCCAAGGTGGCTTCTGTTGGTCACTATCTTCCCTTTCCAGCATTCATGATCTATCATTTTATCAACGTGGTTTAGCCTCTCCTCTGTTCTGTAAACTCTGGAATTAGTTTCCTTCCCTTTTGGGGAAACAAACAAACAAACAAACAAAATCATTGACTACATTCAGTCTTCTGGGACTTCTCTTTTTCTCTGTGACTCTGCCAAGCTCACCAGAAGCAAGTCCATCTCCTTTTTTCTATTATCCTAGAATATCACTAACTGGTTCTGCAATCTGAATTTAGACTAATTGGGTCTTCTTGGGTAATTTCTCCATCTAGCCTGAACTTCTATTTCCTCTTACTAGTTTTGAGTCCCGCAGTTTGCAAATCTTTCTTCTTCTTTCCTTTTTATTTTTTGGGAAAGACTGCAAATTATTATATTAATGCAGCACATATTTACATAATAAAAGCATTTCTATGAGAATCTTGCCAAGTTCTTTAAAGTTAACATATATTTACAAGCCATGGGCAAAATGTACTGCAGATATCATACAAATACACCCTAAGCCCAATTTAGCTCGGTTGACATTAACTTTGAGCCAATGACTAAGCTAATTTGAAGTTTAAAATGATGCAGATATTAGTAAATTATCCATTTAGAAAATCTTTCTTCTTCTTCTTTCTTTTTAAAGATTTTGTTTTTAAGTAATCTCTATGCCCAATGGGAGGTCTGAACTCACGACCCTGAGATCAAGACTCTCATGCTCTACCGACTGAACCAGGCTGGCACCCTGAAAATCTTTCTTCTTAATAGGCTTCTGTAGCCTCAACCTTCTCTTCACCCATCTTCCCTTAGGTGAAAGCTGCCTTTCCCCGAGAATACTGTGTCCTCTGGACACTCGCGGATAAAGGCCAACTTTGCTGCCCGCCCCCGCCCCCTGCAACTCTGCAGCCCCTCCACACCACCGGTGGTCGGACCCTGCCCTTCGGGATACTCTCTCTGCCAGGGGCCTTCCCTGCCTGTCCAGTGATCATTCTCTCATCCAGCGTCCACCATCATCCACAGCAAGGGCAACAGCCATGTGGACCCAAAACTCATCTGGCAGTTCATTGCTCTCAGGCCAGAAAACTTCTAAAAAAACTCTAATAAACTTACCATGGCCTCCCACCCCTCATACTTGAGGTTTTGATGATGAGGATGTTGAAGAAGAAAGGGGTGGTGGGAGAAGAAACTCTCAATTCAGTGTTTCCCACTTAGGTTTGCTCAGGGTCTCATGTCCAAGGAATAGAAAAGCTAGGAAAGGGCACCCGGGTGGCTCAGTGAGTTAAGTGCCCCGACTCTTGGTTGGAGCTGGGAAAGCTCAGGTCATGATCTCAGGGTCATGAGATCGAGCCCAGCATCGGGCTCTGTGCTCAGTGTGCAGTCTGCTTGGGATTCCCTCTCACCCTCTGCCTCCCCCACAGATCCTGCTCTCTCTACCTCTAAAATAAATAAGTCTTTAAGAAAGAAGCTAGGATACCCATATACCTCTGGCTACTAGATCATATCTACATATACTTATAGGATATTAATAGGTATTTTATTATAACTTGGACTTCAGATGGAGTTTCCTCTCCCTCACTGCTTCTCAATTCCTCCCTCATTCCAGTGACTCAATGACTCCACTGCTCACAAATTCTTTCTAGTACATGTAAGGACGGATAAAAAGAAAGCCAGAAGAAGAAAGGACCCAAAGGGGGGGATGGACAGAGTTGCAAAATACTTGCATAGTTTAAAAGATAACATTTTACTTTGTCTCTCACCTCCTCATGGCTAGACATTCAGAGAAGATACAGAAAGTTTGATGTAAAAATAAATTCTTCCTTAAATAAGAAGAGAATGTTCTGAACGGCTTCTTCCTGGGGCTTTGTATTTATTACTGTTTCACAGGAATTGCCAGTCTAGAACAATCAGTTCACGGGGCTGTTAGAAAAGAACATTCACTGGGAGCATAGAAGGATCGGGACTGCTGCTGAGAGGGGGTGCGAGGGCTGTGGATGGGGCTGGTCTCCCACCCCTCGGCTCCCACCTCCCTTTTGTCTCTTTAGGGGAAAGAGGAGCAATTATTCTTGAACCTAAGTAACATAAGTAGGGGTGCTCATTCTCTCTGTCCCGGACACTTGGAAGACGGCTCCCCTGTGTCTGGAGGGCCAGGTATTGGGGAGTCAAGGGGGAGGAGTGCCAGGTACAAGACATCGGAGAGTCAGACAGCACTGAGATCTAACATCTGCCCTTCGCAGGTGGCTCTAGGAAAAGGGACCCACATTGCAGCTTGCCTCTCTACCTTACTAAGAGTGGTATTGTTTCCTTCTATATGGTCTACGTTGGGATAATTAATAGTTTTCTTGAAACACGGCCGATTCAACCACATGTTATTATGTTTTGTGTTTCCTTCCCTCATAAATCCCTGGAAGAATATATTAGAGATATTACAGTGGTTGAACACTGAGGATAGAGACGGGCAAGGAGCCCTTGGGTGTGCCTTCCTGTAGGCACGCAGGCTGCAGCTTCCTTTGTGAGCCTGTGGTTCGTCAGCCCGGGAAGGCTCAGGGCTGGGGGTGCTCAGTAACGCAAAGAGGAAGGGAAGGGCCACGGTCAAGGCTGACTAGCGATAGGGTGGGCCCCAGTTCCTCCACGAGAGGGAACTCCTAGGATTCCCCCTCTCTGCTCAGTGCCGTCAAGGAAGAAGCAGTATTCCAGGGGAAACTGTTCCAGGTAGGCTCCTGTTGGGGCAAAAGTGTGGTGCTGGCAGAAACAGGGAAGGAGGTGAAAGTCTATATCCTGAACAGCGAACCGAGCATGAGCCACTGCCCTCTGTGGTTTAGGCCTCCCCGGCAGGAGGACAGAATGGCTCCATGTCCTTCAGCAGGAGGTGGACCCCCTGTTGATCAGACACACCAGACATTTGAGGAAAGCCTCCTGAAGTGAAAAGGCGAGCCCGAAATCATAAGGAAAGTGGAGCTCAAAGGAAACAGGCAATTCGAGAAGAATAAGAAAACCTAGAAAGAGAAATAAAAAACAAAACAAAACCCAAATCCCGGTAATTAATACCATCAGGGAGATCAGACATGGCATGTCGGAAGCAACGGTGCTCTGAAAAAGAATCAGAATAGAAAGTACTCCTAGAAATTAAAAATATGTCAACTGAAATAAAAAAAAATCCAATGGAGCATACTGGAGTACTAACAAAGTCTAGGAAATAGCCCGGGAAGCAGCACAGACTCATAAAAGGAGATGGGATAAGGAGAAAAGGGCAAAGGACTTAGAGGCCAGTCTAGGTTGGCCAACATCTAACTAGCAGGAAGTTCCAGAAAGGAAGAACAGGGGCAACAAAGGAATCATCTGAAATATGAACATATTCCAGAATCAAAGAAAGGCATCTTCAGTTTGAAAATCCCCAGGGAATAGCCAATTTAAGGAGTGGACCATGAAGAAAGGCAGGCACGACAGGAGGGAAGAAGGGAGGGGGAAAACATAACCATCCAAGGCATGTTATTCCGAAGGATAAAGAGGAGATCTCATAAACTTCCAGAGAGAAAACAGGTCACATTAAAAACCCAGAATGTCATCTGACTTTTCTAGGAGCCTGGAAGGTAGTGGAATGTTACTTTCAAAATTTAGAGGGGAAATTATTTTCAGCCGAAAATTCCATAAGCAATGAGCCACCATTCCAGACCTTTCCAGACCTGTGTGGCCTCAGAAACTTCGCTTCCCATGTACTCTTTCTCAGCTGCTGGAGGATGTGCTCCCCCCAGACGAAGGACTAAGCTGAAAAAGAGAAAGCCATGGGGTCCAAGAAAAACAAGGACCTAAGGCACAGAGGCGCTGTAGAGGGAAGTCCCTAGATGATGTCTGGAGAGTGACGGGTCTAGACTGGAGAAGGAGGAAGGATTCAGGAGGTGGAGAGCAGGGCTGAAGCGGCACATTATCTGAGGCTGGAGAGCATTTGGCAAATGGCACTGGGAGGCATCTGATAGGTCCACGGGGTGCCTGGGAAAAAAACATGCAACAGGTACGTAGTCAACTAAGCGATCTTTTGGAGGTAACGATGAACTCTGAGAAACACAAAAAGTCGTATGAGAAACGAGGCGTAATTCCGGCCCAAGAGCTGGTTCTCTAGGGAATCATACTGAAATCATCACAGCACTGGAAACACTGCCCACAGATTATGTCCCACTTTATATGTAAGTCTACTGGGAAGAAGGGGCGGGGAAGTGAGTGTGGGTGGTAGGAGGGGCCAAACTTCCCTAACAGGAAGTCAGTAGGTAATGTTTAAAACCTGCCCATCAGGAAACGCAGGATAAGCATCTAATTTATGGAGATCAATACCAGAAGAAATAGCTAAAAGATTTTAAAGAGGTTGCTCCGGGGAATGAGGCTGGGGGGCTGCAGAGGGGCTGAGAAGGGTACCGCTGTTGGCTTTTAATCTTTTGTTTTTGCAATACTTTGATAAAATAAAACTTCATTTGAGAAAATGATGCAGTCCCTTGACAGTTTTATAGGAAAAAGCTTTTAATAGGGAAAAAATGCAGTGACAAAGCAACTCAAAATGGGGGAGATTAAGGTGGAGGAGGACAAAGGGGAAATAGGACAAAATTCTCAGTGTGAAAAGATTTGAATTCAGAAACCACAAATGTGATTTTCCTGCTGCCGGAAACTTCCAAGCACAGCACTCTGGTAATGCTGTGCTCCTTTTCCCCATACCTGGAGCCCAGGGACATTCTGTGTACCTCAGGGAGGGGTTCGGTCATCGAGAAGTTTCCCCAAACTCACGGTCACTCCCACCACATCTGTTCTCGGCCCAAGGGGAGGCCTCCAACTAGGAAATACGTCTGCTGAGACTTGCCTCCAGCGGTGAGCTGGAATGTTCAGGAATATTCTGCAATGTTTGCTTTCGAGGCGGGAGAAGCTAAGAACTCTAGGAAACCCGCAGAGTGTAGGGAAAAGGGTGAGACACAACTGATGACAGGTGTCACAAACCGTGACCTCAGAGTTTAGAAGACAAATAGGGGAGAACAGGCATGGGTCACTCAGTCGTTCAGCCCAGCTGATGGATCTGGTGGGGCAAGTCAGTCAGCAAGGGGAAGCCGGGCACAGAGGGTGCAAGGGATATTCCACTGAACCGAGAGCTCCCTCCTTAGGGCAGGAGACATAAAAAGGCAATGGTGTTCCCACCGGATTAGGAGAGTGTTAAATTATACTGGTGTTTACTCTTTCACTTCCAAGGCCTGGGAGTGGGGTGGAGTATTTATTTTTATTCTCTGTCTCTGATGTATTTAGAGACCCTAATGAGGGCACAGAGTAAACAAACATTTGATTGGAAACAGAAATGTCAATACTCACCCTGTACCTTGTGTGGATACAGGAGAAGGCACTTTTAGTAAGATTGAAACAATTAGACTCAAAGACTGCTGCACGCCAACCACAGGAAAATGGAACCCTATTGCTCCACGTGCAGAAGAAAATAAACCACGGCTGGCTGGCGGTGTCTTCCACTGCACCGACTGCTCAGCTGCTCCACGCACTGAAGCTGAGGACCGTACTGAGGCTATGTAAGAGACACACACGCTCGAGTCATTGGTAAAGTGCCAGGAAGGATGTAACTTGCCCTCAAACGGCTCAGAAAAATATTACATGTGGCTGTTAAAAAGTACACACGGATACGCGTCTACAGAACTCTGTCCTCTCCATATGCACGTATGTGTCTCTCCAGCTAAAGAGATGTATCGATAAAGCAAATTGGGCCAAACCTTAACAAATTGGGTAAGACCTAGAGGGGGCTACTATTCTTGTTCTTGAAACGTCTCTGTAAATTTGAAGTTATTTCCAGATAACGAGTTGAAAACCATACAAAACAGGACGGACAGTATCCCAAGTGAAACCGTTAAGAAGATGACCGATGGCTTTGCAAGTATTCCAAAAGCATCTTGGCCGAGTGCCAGACACCAGACGCTAACTCTAACAAGCTGCCTGAGCTAAAATCCTTGTCTTTTGGAATAGCTTTGGGATTCTTAGCAGCAAAGGCGGCAAAGCAGTCTTAGAATGTTTAAGGTGGAAGAAAACTAGTCTTCCGGGCTTTGTTTGACGCCATAATGGCCCAAATTCAAGGCTGAACGACCAGCTGCACAACACAGCTTCCGTTTAAAGCAAAGGGACCATCCACTGTCTGACCGATGTCAAGATAATTCCACAAGGCGGTGGGAGGGTCTCCAAAAGTTTGGATGCCACTGGGTAAGTCTGCAGCAGGCACCGAGGTCAACATGTATTACAATAATTCATAACTGCACCCCGGTGGAAATGCATCACCAAAAACCCAGGTTTCTGGAGCCACGTAGGACCCCAAAACATTGCAGCTAGAAAAGACGATGCTCATAGTTATCTCTTATCGCTGAACATATGAGTGGCTAATTTTCACATCGAGTTTAACTTTGTTTTAAAAATTCAGGATGAGGGCGTCTGGGTGGCTCAGTGGGTTAAGCCTCTGCCTTCAGCTCAGGTCATGATCCCAGGGCCCTGGGATCGAGCCCCATGTCGGGCTCTCTGCTCCACGGGGAGCCTGCTTCCTCCTCTCTCTCTGCCTGCCTCTCTGGCTACTTGTGATCTTTGTCTGTCAAATAATAAAATATTTTTTAAAAAATTCAGGATGGGGGCGTGTGGGTAGCTCAGTCGGTTAAAGAGTCTGCCTTTGGCTCAGGTATGATCCCAGGGTCCTGGGATTGAGACCCATGTTAGGCTCCCTGCTCAGCGAGGAGCCTGCTTCTCTCTTTCCCTCTGCCCCTTCTCTCCTCCTCCCCCTTGTATGTGTGTGTGTGCTCTTTCTCTCAAATAAATGAATAAAATATTTTAAAAAATTCAGGATGTAGGTTGCTCTGCGTCTAAATGACTACGAAGGTCCTTTCTCAACATGGGAGGTGGTTACAATAGTGTGGGCCTTGTGTAAATTTGTGCATCTGTTTTATGAAGTTTTCTGCATTTGTATCGGATATTTAACAATAAAAATGTTTAAAATTAGAGAAAGGTAGAAAGCATTAACTTGTTTTGGGATTTAAAAAAAATAGTTATGTCCCAACTGTAAGAGACTCTTAATCTCACAAAATAAACTGAGGGTTGCTGGGGGGAGGGGGGTAGGGAGAGGGGGGTGGGGTTATGGACATTGGGGAGGGTATGTGCTATGGTGAGTGCTGTGAAGTGTGTAAACCTGGCGATTCACAGACCTGTACCCCTGGGGCAAATAACACATTATATGTTAATTTTAAAAAAAGTTGTGTCCCATTCAGATGTCTGGATCTAATATTGATGTCTGGAGGTTACAGAAATAGAAGCAAAGCCTTGCCAACTGATATTCAAGAAAAATAGTTAAAGTGCAGATACTACCCGGAAATAGTGTATTGGTCTAAAATTCACATTGGGGTATGGATGACTGGTAGTTGTATTTTTCCGGAGAGCAAGGCTTTTTGGGGAGAATGAAGAAAGGATGGGTATGGGGTGGGGAGGTGCTGGCGTTGGAGTGGGACTAAAGGGTCAACTGGCCCCTAGGAGAAGCTGGAGCCCCGCTTGAATGGGCAGACAGCTGTGGTTCTCATCACTGTAAAGGCTCAGATACGCAGCCCTTCTCTTGGGCTGCCAAGGTGAAAGACTCCCGCTTTCCCACTTGTACTCCAGCTTTGGGTAAAAGGAGAGCATTGCTTCTTCAATTGCAAACTCTCCTCCATGTCCTTGGAAGACTCGCCTATAAGAAGCCAACAGATCAGCTGCTGCTGTTGGAAGATCCCATGGCTGGCCGTGGGGGCCTGGGGTTCTATCCCAGCTTGGCCTCAGGGAAGTGGCTGGACTGGGAGATCTCCAGGCTTTTTCCAGTTTGGGGTCCTCTCATAACTCCATAAATGATCAGTTATACAGATATCCAAGAGGGGTGTAAATTGTCATCAAAGGTGAAAATAGCTCTTTGTATAGGCAGAAGGGTAGTGCAGTTAGGCACGTGGGCTCTGGAGACAGAGGGACCTGGGTTGGAACTGTGGCTCCACCATGACCTTGAGCAAGCCATCCTGCTTTTTTTACCTTCACTTTCCCCCCCGGGCAAAATGTAAATGAAACTGATGAGGATTACAGGAGATCATGTAAGCACAGAGTCCGTGCTCGGTATGGACAACTGGGATCGTTGCTACTTACATTAACTGGTTGGTACTTGGAGCATTTTATTTTCCCCTTGCATAATTAATCCTTTCTTTTGCTTGATGCCAGAGATGCAGTCTTGCTACACTCTAGCGCCGCCCGGGCTGAAAGGACATTTTCCGGGGACCAGCTGCGGGGCCCAGAGACTTGCCATCAGGTGGCCCATTTAATGGTCTTGCCGAGGCCACAGAGCCCTCCTCTCACACTTCAGCTGGACATACTGAATTTCTCCAAGTCTCATGGACACTGCTTCTCAACAACAGATTTTCTTTTTTTTTTT